>CAWUFW010022343.1:0-97705 GCA_963921515.1 Calotriton arnoldi | reverse complement strand
TCTCTTGTCTGATGCTACCCTCTTGTCTAATGCTACCTCTCTGTCTGATGCTACCCTCTCTTGTCTGATGCTACCCTCTCTTGTCTAATGCTACCCTCTCTTGTATGATGCTACCCTCTCTTGTATGATGCTACCCTCTTGTCTAATGCTACTCCTGTCCGATGCTACCCTCTCTTGTCTGATGCTACCCTCTCTTGTATGATGCTACCCTCTCTTGTCTGATGCTACCTCTCTTGTCTGATGCTACCCTGTCTGATGCTACCCTCTGTTGTCTGATGCTACCCTCTGTCCGATGCTACCCTCTCTTGTCTGATGCTACCCTGTCCGATGCTACCCTCTCTTGTCTGATGCTACCCTCGCTTGTCTGATGCTACCCTCTCTTGTCTGATGCTACCCTCTCTTTGTTTGATGCTACCCTCTCTTGTCTGATGCTACCCTCTCTTGTCCGATGCTACCCTCTCTTGTCTGATGCTACCCTCTCTTGTCTGATGCTACCTCTCTTGTCTGATGCTACCCTGTCTGATGCTACCTCTCTTGTCTGATGCTACCCTCTCTTGTCTGATGCTACCCTCTCTTGTCTGATGCTACCCTCTCTTGTCTGATGCTACCCTGTCTGATGCTACCCTATCTTGTCTGATGCTACCTCTGTCCGATGCTACCCTCTCTTGTCTGATGCTACCCTCTCTTGTCTGATGCTACCCTCTCTTGTCTGATGCTACCCTCTCTTGTCTGATGCTACCCTCTCATCTGATGCTACCCTCTCTTGTCTGATGCTATCCTCTCTTGTCTGATGTTACCCTCTCTTGTCTGATGCTACCCTCGCTTGTCTGATGCTACCCTCTCTTGTCTGATGCTACCCTCTGGTCTGATGCTACCCTCTCTTGTCTGATGCTACCCTCTCTTGTATGATGCTACCCTCTTGTCTGATGCTACCCTCTTGTCTAATGCTACCCTGTCCGATGCTACCCTCTCTTGTCTGATGCTACCCTCTCTTGTCTGATGCTACCCTCTCTTGTCTGATGCTACCCTCTTGTCTAATACTACCCTTGTCTGATGCTACCCTCTCTTGTCTGATGCTAGCCTCTCTTGTCTGATGCTACCCTCTCTTGTATGATGCTACCCTCTCTTGTCTGATGCTACCCTCTTGTATGATGCTACCCTCTCTTGTCTGATGCTACCCTGTCCGATGCTACCCTCTCTTGTCTGATGCTACCCTCTCTTGTCTGATGCTACCCTCTTGTCTAATGCTACCCTGTCTGATGCTACCCTCTCTTGTCTGATGCTAGCCCTCTTTTGTCTGATGCTACCCTCTCTTGTACTGATGCTACCCTCTCTTGTCTGATGCTACCCTCTTGTATGATGCTACCCTCTCTTGTCTGATGCTACCCTGTCCGATGCTACCCTCTCTTGTCTGATGCTACCCTCTCTTGTCTGATGCTACCCTGTCCAATGCTACCCTCTCTTGTATGATGCTACCCTCTCTTGTCTGTTGCTACCCTCTCTTGTCTGATGCTACCCTCTGTCTGATGCTACCCTGTTTGATGCTACCCTCTCTTGTCTGATGCTACCCTGTCCGATGCTACCCTCTCGTCTGATGCTACCCTCTCTTGTCTGATGCTACCCTCTCTTGTCTGATGCTACCCTCTCTTGTCTAATGCTACCCTCTCTTGTATGATGCTACCCTCTCTTGTCTGATGCTACCCTGTCTGATGCTACCCTCTCTTGTCTGATGCTTCCCTTTCTTGTCTGATACTACCCTCTCTTGTCTGATGCTACCCTCTTGTCAAATGCTACCCTGTCCGATGCTACCCTCTCTTGTCTGATGCTACCCTCTCTTGTCTGATGCTACCCTCTCTTGTCTGATGCTACCCTCTTGTATGATGCTACCCTCTCTTGTCTGATGCTACCCTCTTGTCTAATGCTACCCTGTCCGATGCTACCCTCTCTCTCTTGTCTGATGCTGCCCTCTCTTGTCCGATGCTACCCTCTCTTCTCTGATGCTACCCTCTCTTGCCCGATGCTACCCTCTCTTGTCTGATGCTACCCTCTCTTGTCTGATGCTACCCTCTCTTGTCTGATGCTACTCTCTCTTGTCTGATGCTACCCTCTCCGATGCTACCCTCTCTTGTCCGATGCTACCCTCTCTTGTCCTATGCTACCCTCTCTTGTCCGATGCTACCCTCTCTTCAATGCTGCCCTCTCTTGTCCAATGCTACCATCTCCGATGCTACACTCTCTTTTCTAATGCTTCCCTCTCTTGTCCGATGCTGCTTTCTCTCTTCCCCAATGCTACCCTCTCTTGTCCAGTGCTACCCTCTCTTGTCTGATGCTACCCTGTCTGATGCTACCCTGTCTGATGCTACCCTCTCTTGTCTGATGCTACCCTCTCTTGTCTGATGCTACCCTGTCCGATGCTACCCTCTCTTGTATGATGCTACCCTCTCTTGTCTGTTGCTACCCTCTCTTGTCTGATGCTACCCTCTCTTGTCTGATGCTACCCTCTCTTGTCTAATGCTACCCTCTCTTGTATGATGCTACCCTCTCTTGTCTGATGCTACCCTGTCTGATGCTACCCTCTCTTGTCTGATGCTACCCTCTCTTGTCTGATGCTACCCTCTTGTCTAATGCTACCCTGTCCGATGCTACCCTCTCATCTGATGCTACCCTCTCTTGTCTAATGCTACCCTCTCTTGTATGATGCTACCCTCTCTTGTCTGATGCTACCCTCTTGTCTAATGCTACCCTGTCCGATGCTACCCTCTCTTGTCTGATGCTACCCTCTCTTGTCTGATGCTACCCTCTCCGATGCTACCCTCTCTTGTCTGATGCTACCCTCTCTTGTCTGATGCTACCCTCTCTTGTCTGATGCTACCCTCTTGTGTAATGCTACCCTGTCCGATGCTACCCTCTCTTGTCTGATGCTACCCTCTTGTCTGATGCTACTCTGTCTAATGCTACCCTCGCATGTCTGATGCTACCATGTCCGATGCTACCCTCTCGTCTGAAGCTACCCTCTCTTGTCTGATGCTACCCTCTCTTGTCTGATGCTACCCTCTCTTGTCTGATGCTACCCTCTCTTGTCTGATGCTACCCTCTTGTCTAATGCTACCCTGTCCGATGCTACCCTCTCTTGTCTGATGCTACCCTCTCTTGTCTGATGCTACCCTCTCTTGTCTGATGCTACCCTCTTGTCTAATGCTACCCTGTCCAATGCTACCCTCTCTTGTCTGATGCTACCCTCTCTTGTATGATGCTACCCTCTCTTGTCTGATGCTACCCTCTTGTCTGATGCTACCTCTGTCCAATGCTACCCTCTCTTGTCTGATGCTACCCTGTCCGATGCTACCCTCTCTTGTCTGATGCAACCCTCTCTTGTCTGATGCTACCCTCTCTTGTCTGATGCTACCCTCTCTTGTCTGATGCTACCCTCTCTTGTCTGATGCTACCCTCTCTTGTCCGATGCTACCATCTCTTGTATGAAGCTACCCTCTCTTGTCTGATGCTACCATGTCCGATGCTACCCTCTCATCTGATGCTACCCTCTCTTGTCTGATGCTACCCTCTCTTGTCTGATGCTACCCTCTTGTCTAATGCTACCCTGTCTGATGCTACCCTCTCTTGTCTGATGCTACCCTCTCTTGTCTGATGCTACCCTCTTGTCTAATGCTACCCTGTCCGATGCTACCCTCTCATCTGATGCTACCCTCTCTTGTCTAATGCTACCCTCTCTTGTATGATGCTACCCTCTCTTGTCTGATGCTACCCTCTTGTCTAATGCTACCCTGTCCGATGCTACCCTCTCTTGTCTGATGCTACCCTCTCTTGTCTGATGCTACCCTCTCTTGTCTGATGCTACCCTCTTGTCTAATGCTACCCTGTCCGATGCTACCCTCTCTTGTCTGATGCTACCCTCTCTTGTCTGATGCTACCCTCTTGTCTGATGCTACTCTGTCTAATGCTACCCTCGCATGTCTGATGCTACCATGTCCGAGGCTACCCTCTCGTCTGAAGCTACCCTCTCTTGTCTGATGCTACCCTCTCTTGTCTGATGCTACCCTCTCTTGTCTGATGCTACCCTCTTGTCTAATGCTACCCTGTCCGATGCTACCCTCTCTTGTCTGATGCTACCCTCTCTTGTCTGATGCTACCCTCTCTTGTCTGATGCTACCCTCTTGTCTAATGCTACCCTGTCCAATGCTACCCTCTCTTGTCTGATGCTACCCTCTCTTGTATGATGCTACCCTCTCTTGTATGATGCTACCCTCTTGTCTGATGCTACCCTGTCCAATGCTACCCTCTCTTGTCTGCTGCTACCCTGTCCGATGCTACCCTCTCTTGTCTGATGCAACCCTCTCTTGTCTGATGCTACCCTCTCTTGTCTGATGCTACCCTCTCTTGTTTGATGCTACCCTCTCTTTTCCGATGCTACCATCTCTTGTATGAAGCTACCCTCTCTTGTCTGATGCTACCATGTCCGATGCTACCCTCTCATCTGATGCTACCCTCTCTTGTCTGATGCTACCCTCTCTTGTCTGATGCTACCCTCTTGTCTAATGCTACCCTGTCTGATGCTACCCTCTCTTGTCTGATGCTACCCTCTCTTGTGTGATGCAACCCTCTCTTGTCTGATGCTACCTTCTTTTGTTTGATGCTACCCTCTCTTGTCCGATGCTACCCTCTCTTGTCCGATGCTACGCTCTCTTCTCCGATGCTACCCTCTCTTGTATGAAGCTACCCTCTCTTGTCTGATGCTACCCTGTTCGATGCTACCCTCTCTTGTCTGATGCTACCCTCTCTGGTCTGATGCTACCCTCTCTTGTCTGATGCTACCCTCTCTTGTCTGATGCTACCCTGTCTGATGCTACCCTATCTTGTCTGATGCTACCCTGTCTGATGTTACCCTCTCTTGTCTGATGCTACCCTCTCTTGTCTGATGCTACCCTCTCTTGTCTGATGCTACCCTCTCTTGTCTGATGCTACCCTCTCATCTGATGCTACCCTCTCGTCTGATGCTACCCTCTCTTGTCTGATGCTACCCTCTTGTCTAATGCTACCCTCTTGTCTAATGCTACCCTGTCTGATGCTACCCTCTCTTGTCTGATGCTACCCTCTCTTGTCTGATGCTACCCTCTCTTGTCTGATGCTACCCTCTCATCTGATGCTACCCTCTCTTGTCTGATGCTACCCTCTTGTCTAATACTACCCTGTCCGATGCTACCCTCTCTTGTCTGATTCTACCCCCTCTTGTCTGATGCTACCCTCTCTTGTATGATGCTACCCTCTCTTGTCTGATGCTACCCTCTTGTCTGATGCTACCCTCTCTTGTCTGGTGCTACCCTGTCCGTTGCTACCCTCTCTTGTCTGATGCTACCCTCTCTTGTCTGATGCTACCCTCTCTTGTCTGATGCTACCCTCTCTTGTCTAATGCTACCCTCTTGTCTGATGCTACCCTATCCAATGCTACCCTCTCTTGTCTGATGCTACCCTGTCCGATGCTACCCTCTCTTGTCTGATGCTACCCTCTCTTGTCTGATGCTACCCTCTCTTGTCTGATGCTACCCTCTTGTCTAATGCTACCCTGTCCGATGCTACCCTCTTGTCTGATGCTACCCTCTCGTCTGATGCTACCCTCTCTTGTCTGATGCTACCCTCTCTTGTCTGATACTACCCTCTCTTGTACGATGCTACCCTCTTTTGTCTAATGCTACCCTCTCTTGTATGATGCTACCTTCTCTGGTCTGATGCTACCCTCTCTGGTCTGATGCTACCCTCTCTTGTCTGATGCTACCCTGTCTGATGTTACCCTTTCTTGTCTGATGCTACCTGTCCGATGCTACCCTCTCTTGTCTGATGCTACCCTCTCTTGTCTGATGCTACCCTCTCTTGTCTGATGCTACCCTCTTTTGTCTGATGCTACCCTCTCATCTGATGCTACCCTCTCTTGTCTGATGCTACCCTCTTTTGTCTGATGCTACCCTCTCATCTGATGCTACCCTCTCTTGTATGATGCTACCCTCTCTTGTCTGATGCTTCCCTCTTGTCTGATGCTACCCTCTCTTGTCTGATGCTACCCTGTTAGATGCTACCCTCTCTTGTCTGATGCTACCCTCTCTTGTCTGATGGTACCCTCTCTTGTCTGATACTACCCTCTCTTGTCTGATGCTACCCTCTTGTCTGATGCTACCCTCTCCGATGCTACCCTCTCTTGTCTGATGCTACCCTGTCCGATGATACCCTCTCTTGTCTGAGGCTACCCTCTCTTGTCTGATGCTACCCTCTCTTGTCAGATGCTACCCTCTCTTGTCTGATGCTACCCTCTTGTCTAATGCTACCCTGTCTGATGCTACCCTCTCTTGTCTGATGCTACCCTCTCGTCTGATGCTACCCTCTCTTGTCTGATGCTACCCTCTCTTGTATGATGCTACCCTCTCTTGTCTAATGCTACCCTCTCTTGTATGATGCTACCCTCTCTTGTCTGATGCTACCCTGTCCGATGCTACCCTCTCTTGTCTGATGCTACCCTCTCTTGTCTGATGCTACCCTCTCTTGTCTTATGCTACCCTTTATTGTCTGATGCTACCCTTTCTTGTCTGATGCTACCCTCTTGTCTAATGCTACCCTGTCCGATGCTACCCTCTCTTGTCTGATGCTACCCTCTCTTGTCTAATGCTACCCTCTCTTGTATGATACTACCCTCTCTTGTCTAATGCTACCCTGTCCGATGCTACCCTCTCTTGTCTGATGCTACCCTCTGTCTGATGCTACCCTGTCCAATGTTACCCTCTCTTGTCTGATGCTACCCTGTCCGATGCTACCCTCTCATCTGATGCTACCCTCTCTTGTCTGATGCTACCCTCTCTTGTCTGATGCTACCCTCTCTTGTCTAATGCTACCCTCTCTTGTATGATGCTACCCTCTCTTGTATGATGCTACCCTGTCTGATGCTACCCTCTCTTGTCTGATGCTACCCTCTCTTGTCTGATGCTACCCTCTCTTGTCTGATGCTACCCTCTTGTCTAATGCTACCCTGTCCGATGCTACCCTCTCGTCTGATGCTACCCTCTCTTGTCTAATGCTACCCTCTCTTGTATGATGCTACCCTCTCTTGTCTGATGCTACCCTCTTGTCTAATGCTACCCTGTCCGATGCTACCCTCTCTTGTCTGATGCTACCCTCTCTTGTCTGATGCTACCCTCTCTGATGCTACCCTCTCTTGTCTGATGCTACCCTCTCTTGTCTGATGCTACCCTCTTGTCTAATGCTACCCTGTCCGATGCTACCCTCTCTTGTCTGATGCTACTCTCTGTTGTCTGATGCTACCCTCTCTTGTCTGATGCTACCCTCTCTTGTCTGATGCTACCTTCTCTTGTCTGATGCTACCCTCTTGTCTAATGCTACCCTGTCCGATGCTACCCTCTCTTGTCTGATGCTACCCTCTCTTGTCTGATGCTACCCTCTCTTGTCTGATGCTACCCTCTTGTCTAATGCTACCCTGTCCGATGCTACCCTCTCTTGTCCGATGCTACCCTCTCTTGTATGATGCTACCCTCTCTTGTCTGATGCTACCCTCTTGTCTGATGCTACCCTGTCCAATGCTACCCTCTCTTGTCTGCTGCTACCCTGTCCGATGCTACCCTCTCTTGTCTGATGCAGCCCTCTCTTGTCTGATGCTACCCTCTCTTGTCTGATGCTACCCTCTCTTGTCTGATGCTACCCTCTCTTGTTTGATGCTACCCTCTCTTGTCCGATGCTACCCTCTCTTATATGAAGCTACCCTCTCTTGTCTGATGCTACCATGTCCGATTCTACCCTCTCGTCTGATGCTACCCTCTCTTGTCTGATGCTACCCTCTCTTGTCTGATGCTACCCTCTTGTCTAATGCTACCCTGTCTGATGCTACCCTCTCTTGTCTGATGCTACCCTCTCTTGTCTAATGCTACCCTCTCTTGTATGATGCTACCCTCTCTTGTATGATGCTACCCTCTTGTCTAATGCTACCCTGTCCGATGCTACCCTCTCTTGTCTGAAGCTACCCTCTCTTGTATGATGCTACCCTCTCTTGTCTGATGCTACTCTTGTCTGATGCTACTCCTGTCTGATGCTACCCTCTGTTGTCTGATGCTACCCTGTCCGATGCTACCCTCTCTTGTCTGATGCTACCCTGTCCGATGCTACCCTCTCTTGTCTGATGCTACCCTCGCTTGTGTGATGCTACCCTCTCTTGTCTGATGCTACCCTCTTTGTTTGATGCTACCTCTCTTGTCCGATGCTACCCTCTCTTGTCCGATGCTACCCTCTCTTGTATGAAGCTACCCTCTCTTGTCTGATGCTACCCTGTTTGATGCTACCCTCTCTTGTCTGATGCTACCCTCTCTGGTCTGATGCTACCCTCTCTTGTCTGATGCTACCCTCTCTTGTCTGATGCTACCCTGTCTGATGCTACCCTATCTTGTCTGATGCTACCCTGTCCGATGCTACCCTCTCTTGTCTGATGTTACCCTCTCTTGTCTGATGCTACCCTCTCTTGTCTGATGCTACCCTCTCTGTCTGATGCTACCCTCTCGTCTGATGCTACCCTCTCTTGTCTGATGCTATCCTCTCTTGTCTGATGTTACCCTCTCTTGTCTGATGCTACCCTCTCTTGTCTGATGCTACCCTCTCTTGTCTGATGCTACCCTCTCGTCTGATGCTACCCTCTCTTGTCTGATGCTACCCTCTCTTGTATGATGCTACCCTCTTGTCTAATGCTACCCTCTTGTCTAATGCTACCCTGTCCGATGCTACCCTCTCTTGTCTGATGCTACCCTCTCTTGTCTGATGCTACCCTCTCTTGTCTGATGCTACCCTCTTGTCTAATACTACCCTGTCTGATGCTACCCTCTCTTGTCTGATGCTAGCCCCTTTTGTCTGATGCTACCCTCTCTTGTATGATGCTACCCTCTCTTGTCTGATGCTACCCTCTTGTCTGATGCTACCCTCTCTTGTCTGATGCTACCCTGTCCGATGCTACCCTCTCTTGTCTGATGCTACCCTCTCTTGTCTGATGCTACCCTCTCTTGTCTGATGCTACCTCTCTTGTCTGATGCTACCCTCTCTTGTCTAATGCTACCCTCTTGTCTGATGCTACCCTATCCGATGCTACCCTCTCTTGTCTGATGCTACCCTGTCCGATGCTACCTCTCTTGTCTGATGCTACCCTCTCATGTCTGATGCTACCCTCTCTTGTCTGATGCTACCCTCTTGTCTAATGCTACCCTGTCCGATGCTACCCTCTCTTGTCTGATGCTACCCTCTCTGATGCTACCCTCTCTTGTCTGATGCTACCTCTCTTGTCTGATGCTACCCTCTTGTCTAATGCTACCCTGTCTGATGCTACCCTCTCTTGTCTGATGCTACTCTCTCTTGTCTGATGCTACCCTCTCTTGTCTGATGCTACCCTCTCTTGTCTGATGCTACCTTCTCTTGTCTGATGCTACCCTCTTGTCTAATGCTACCCTGTCCGATGCTACCCTCTCTTGTCTGATGCTACCCTCTCTTGTCTGATGCTACCCTCTCTTGTCTGATGCTACCCTCTTGTCTAATGCTACCCTGTCCGATGCTACCCTCTCTTGTCCGATGCTACCCTCTCTTGTATGATGCTACCCTCTCTTGTCTGATGCTACCCTCTTGTCTGATGCTACCCCTGTCCAATGCTACCCTCTCTTGTCTGCTGCTACCCTGTCCGATGCTACCCTCTCTTGTCTGATGCAACCCTCTCTTGTCTGATGCTACCCTCTCTTGTCTGATGCTACCCTCTCTTGTCTGATGCTACCCTCTCTTGTTTGATGCTACCCTCTCTTGTCCGATGCTACCCTCTCTTGTATGAAGCTACCCTCTCTTGTCTGATGCTACCATGTCCGATTCTACCCTCTCGTCTGATGCTACCCTCTCTTGTCTGATGCTACCCTCTCTTGTCTGATGCTACCTCTCTTGTCTAATGCTACCCTGTCTGATGCTACCCTCTCTTGTCTGATGCTACCCTCTCTTGTCTAATGCTACCCTCTCTTGTATGATGCTACCCTCTCTTGTATGATGCTACCCTCTTGTCTAATGCTACCCTGTCCGATGCTACCCTCTCTTGTCTGATGCTACCCTCTCTTGTATGATGCTACCCTCTCTTGTCTGATGCTACTCTTTGTCTGATGCTACCCTGTCTGATGCTACCCTCTGTTGTCTGATGCTACCCTGTCCGATGCTACCCTCTCTTGTCTGATGCTACCCTGTCCGATGCTACCCTCTCTTGTCTGATGCTACCCTCGCTTGTGTGATGCTACCCTCTCTTGTCTGATGCTACCCTCTTTGTTTGATGCTACCCTCTCTTGTCCGATGCTACCCTCTCTTGTCCGATGCTACCCTCTCTTGTATGAAGCTACCCTCTCTTGTCTGATGCTACCCTGTTTGATGCTACCCTCTCTTGTCTGATGCTACCCTCTCTGGTCTGATGCTACCCTCTCTTGTCTGATGCTACCCTCTCTTGTCTGATGCTACCCTGTCTGATGCTACCCTATCTTGTCTGATGCTACCCTGTCCGATGCTACCCTCTCTTGTCTGATGTTACCCTCTCTTGTCTGATGCTACCCTCTCTTGTCTGATGCTACCCTCTCTTGTCTGATGCTACCCTCTCGTCTGATGCTACCCTCTCTTGTCTGATGCTATCCTCTCTTGTCTGATGTTACCCTCTCTTGTCTGATGCTACCCTCTCTTGTCTGATGCTACCCTCTCTTGTCTGATGCTACCCTCTCGTCTGATGCTACCCTCTCTTGTCTGATGCTACCCTCTCTTGTATGATGCTACCCTCTTGTCTAATGCTACCCTCTTGTCTAATGCTACCCTGTCCGATGCTACCCTCTCTTGTCTGATGCTACCCTCTCTTGTCTGATGCTACCCTCTCTTGTCTGATGCTACCCTCTTGTCTAATACTACCCTGTCTGATGCTACCCTCTCTTGTCTGATGCTAGCCCCTTTTGTCTGATGCTACCCTCTCTTGTATGATGCTACCCTCTCTTGTCTGATGCTACCCTCTTGTCTGATGCTACCCTCTCTTGTCTGATGCTACCCTGTCCGATGCTACCCTCTCTTGTCTGATGCTACCCTCTCTTGTCTGATGCTACCCTCTCTTGTCTAATGCTACCCTCTTGTCTGATGCTACCCTATCCGATGCTACCCTCTCTTGTCTGATGCTACCCTGTCCGATGCTACCCTCTCTTGTCTGATGCTACCCTCTCTTGTCTGATGCTACCCTCTCTTGTCTGATGCTACCCTCTTGTCTAATGCTACCCTGTCTGATGCTACCCTCTCTTGTCTGATGCTACCTCTCATCTGAGGCTACCCTCTCTTGTCTGATGCTACCCTCTCTTGTCTGATGCTACCCTCTCTTGTCTGATGCTACCCTCTCTTGTATGATGCTACCCTCTTTGTCTAATGCTACCCTCTCTTGTATGATGCTACCCTCTCTGGTCTGATGCTACCCTCTCTGGTCTGATGCTACCCTCTGTCTGATGCTACCATCTCTTGTCTGATGCTACCCTGTCCGATGCTACCCTCTCTTGTCTGATGCTACCCTCTCTTGTCTGATGCTACCCTCTCTTGTCTGATGCTACCCTCTTTTGTCTGATGCTACCCTCTCATCTGATGCTACCCTCTCTTGTCTGATGCTACCCTCTCTTGTCTGATGCTACCCTCTCTTGTACGATGCTACCCTCTTTTGT
This sequence comes from Calotriton arnoldi, assembly GCA_963921515.1. Classification (NCBI taxonomy): domain Eukaryota; kingdom Metazoa; phylum Chordata; class Amphibia; order Caudata; family Salamandridae; genus Calotriton; species Calotriton arnoldi. The sequence goes on along the minus strand of CAWUFW010022343.1, from coordinate 85,958 downwards.
CTAATGCTACCCTCTCTTGTATGATGCTACCTTCTCTGGTCTGATGCTACCCTCTCTGGTCTGATGCTACCCTCTCTTGTCTGATGCTACCCTGTCTGATGTTACCCTCTCTTGTCTGATGCTACCTGTCCGATGCTACCCTCTCTTGTCTGATGCTACCCTCTCTTGTCTGATGCTACCCTCTCTTGTCTGATGCTACCCTCTTTGTCTGATGCTACCCTCTCATCTGATGCTACCCTCTCTTGTCTGATGCTACCCTCTTTTGTCTGATGCTACCCTCTCATCTGATGCTACCCTCTCTTGTATGATGCTACCCTCTCTTGTCTGATGCTACCCTCTTGTCTAATGCTACCCTGTCCGATGCTACCCTCTCTTGTCTGATGCTACCCTCTCTTTTCTGATGCTACCTTCTCTTGTATGATGCTACCCTCTTGTCTAATACTACCCTGTCCGATGCTACCCTCTCTTGTCTGATGCTACCCCTCTTGTCTGATGCTACCCTCTCTTGTATGATGCTACCCTCTCTTGTCTGATGCTTCCCTCTTGTCTGATGCTACCCTCTCTTGTCTGATGCTACCCTGTTAGATGTTACCCTCTCTTGTCTGATGCTACCCTCTCTTGTCTGATGGTACCCTCTCTTGTCTGATACTACCCTCTCTTGTCTGATGCTACCCTCTTGTCTGATGCTACCCTCTCCGATGCTACCCTCTCTTGTCTGATGCTACCCTGTCCGATGATACCCTCTCTTGTCTGAGGCTACCCTCTCTTGTCTGATGCTACCCTCTCTTATCAGATGCTACCCTCTCTTGTCTGATGCTACCCTCTTGTCTAATGCTACCCTGTCTGATGCTACCCTCTCTTGTCTGATGCTACCCTCTCGTCTGATGCTACCCTCTCTTGTCTGATGCTACCCTCTCTTGTATGATGCTACCCTCTCTTGTCTAATGCTACCCTCTCTTGTATGATGCTACCCTCTCTTGTCTGATGCTACCCTGTCCGATGCTACCCTCTCTTGTCTGAAGCTACCCTCTCTTGTCTGATGCTACCCTCTCTTGTCTTATGCTACCCTTTATTGTCTGATGCTACCCTCTCTTGTCTGATGCTACCCTCTTGTCTAATGCTACCCTGTCCGATGCTACCCTCTCTTGTCTGATGCTACCCTCTCTTGTCTAATGCTACCCTCTCTTGTATGATACTACCCTCTCTTGTCTAATGCTACCCTGTCCGATGCTACCCTCTCTTGTCTGATGCTACCCTCTGTCTGATGCTACCCTGTCCAATGTTACCCTCTCTTGTCTGATGCTACCCTGTCCGATGCTACCCTCTCATCTGATGCTACCCTCTCTTGTCTGATGCTACCCTCTCTTGTCTGATGCTACCCTCTCTTGTCTAATGCTACCCTCTCTTGTATGATGCTACCCTCTCTTGTATGATGCTACCCTGTCTGATGCTACCCTCTCTTGTCTGATGCTACCCTCTCTTGTCTGATGCTACCCTCTCTTGTCTGATGCTACCCTCTTGTCTAATGCTACCCTGTCCGATGCTACCCTCTCGTCTGATGCTACCCTCTCTTGTCTAATGCTACCCTCTCTTGTATGATGCTACCCTCTCTTGTCTGATGCTACCCTCTTGTCTAATGCTACCCTGTCCGATGCTACCCTCTCTTGTCTGATGCTACCTTCTCTTGTCTGATGCTACCCTCTCTGATGCTACCCTCTCTTGTCTGATGCTACCCTCTCTTGTCTGATGCTACCCTCTTGTCTAATGCTACCCTGTCCGATGCTACCCTCTCTTGTCTGATGCTACTCTCTGTTGTCTGATGCTACCCTCTCTTGTCTGATGCTACCCTCTCTTGTCTGATGCTACCTTCTCTTGTCTGATGCTACCTTCTCTTGTCTGATGCTACCCTCTTGTCTAATGCTACCCTGTCCGATGCTACCCTCTCTTGTCTGATGCTACCCTCTCTTGTCTGATGCTACCCTCTCTTGTCTGATGCTACCCTCTTGTCTAATGCTACCCTGTCCGATGCTACCCTCTCTTGTCCGATGCTACCCTCTCTTGTATGATGCTACCCTCTCTTGTCTGATGCTACCCTCTTGTCTGATGCTACCCTGTCCAATGCTACCCTCTCTTGTCTGCTGCTACCCTGTCCGATGCTACCCTCTCTTGTCTGATGCAACCCTCTCTTGTCTGATGCTACCCTCTCTTGTCTGATGCTACCCTCTCTTGTCTGATGCTACCCTCTCTTGTTTGATGCTACCCTCTCTTGTCCGATGCTACCCTCTCTTATATGAAGCTACCCTCTCTTGTCTGATGCTACCATGTCCGATTCTACCCTCTCGTCTGATGCTACCCTCTCTTGTCTGATGCTACCCTCTCTTGTCTGATGCTACCCTCTTGTCTAATGCTACCCTGTCTGATGCTACCCTCTCTTGTCTGATGCTACCCTCTCTTGTCTAATGCTACCTCTCTTGTATGATGCTACCCTCTCTTGTATGATGCTACCCTCTTGTCTAATGCTACCCTGTCCGATGCTACCCTCTCTTGTCTGAAGCTACCCTCTCTTGTATGATGCTACCCTCTCTTGTCTGATGCTACTCTTGTCTGATGCTACCCTGTCTGATGCTACCCTCTGTTGTCTGATGCTACCCTGTCCGATGCTACCCTCTCTTGTCTGATGCTACCCTGTCCGATGCTACCCTCTCTTGTCTGATGCTACCCTCGCTTGTGTGATGCTACCCTCTCTTGTCTGATGCTACCCTCTTTTGTTTGATGCTACCCTCTCTTGTCCGATGCTACCCTCTCTTGTCCGATGCTACCCTCTCTTGTATGAAGCTACCCTCTCTTGTCTGATGCTACCCTGTTTGATGCTACCCTCTCTTGTCTGATGCTACCCTCTCTGGTCTGATGCTACCCTCTCTTGTCTGATGCTACCGTCTCTTATCTGATGCTACCCTGTCTGGTGCTACCCTATCTTGTCTGATGCTACCCTGTCCGATGCTACCCTCTCTTGTCTGATGTTACCCTCTCTTGTCTGATGCTACCCTCTCTTGTCTGATGCTACCCTCTCTTGTCTGATGCTACCCTCTCGTCTGATGCTACCCTCTCTTGTCTGATGCTATCCTCTCTTGTCTGATGTTACCCTCTCTTGTCTGATGCTACCCTCTCTTGTCTGATGCTACCCTCTCTTGTCTGATGCTACCCTCTCGTCTGATGCTACCCTCTCTTGTCTGATGCTACCCTCTCTTGTCTAATGCTACCCTCTTGTCTAATGCTACCCTCTTGTCTAATGCTACCCTGTCCGATGCTACCCTCTCTTGTCTGATGCTACCCTCTCTTGTCTGATGCTACCCTCTCTTGTCTGATGCTACCCTCTTTTGTCTGATGCTACCCTCTCATCTGATGCTACCCTCTCTTGTCTGATGCTACCCTCTCTTGTCTGATGCTACCCTCTCTTGTACGATGCTACCCTCTTTTGTCTAATGCTACCCTCTCTTGTATGATGCTACCTTCTCTGGTCTGATGCTACCCTCTCTGGTCTGATGCTACCCTCTCTTGTCTGATGCTACCCTGTCTGATGTTACCCTCTCTTGTCTGATGCTACCTGTCCGATGCTACCCTCTCTTGTCTGATGCTACCCTCTCTTGTCTGATGCTACCCTCTCTTGTCTGATGCTACCCTCTTTTGTCTGATGCTACCCTCTCATCTGATGCTACCCTCTCTTGTCTGATGCTACCCTCTTTTGTCTGATGCTACCCTCTCATCTGATGCTACCCTCTCTTGTATGATGCTACCCTCTTGTCTAATTCTACCCTCTTGTCTAATGCTACCCTGTCCGATGCCACCCTCTCTTGTCTGATGCTACCCTCTCTTTTCTGATGCTACCTTCTCTTGTATGATGCTACCCTCTTGTCTAATACTACCCTGTCCGATGCTACCCTCTCTTGTCTGATGCTACCCTCTCTTGTCTGATGCTACCCTCTCTTGTATGATGCTACCCTCTCTTGTCTGATGCTTCCCTCTTGTCTGATGCTACCCTCTCTTGTCTGATGCTACCCTGTTAGATGCTACCCTCTCTTGTCTGATGCTACCCTCTCTTGTCTGATGGTACCCTCTCTTGTCTGATACTACCCTCTCTTGTCTGATGCTACCCTCTTGTCTGATGCTACCCTCTCCGATGCTACCCTCTCTTGTCTGATGCTACCCTGTCCGATGATACCCTCTCTTGTCTGAGGCTACCCTCTCTTGTCTGATGCTACCCTCTCTTGTCAGATGCTACCCTCTCTTGTCTGATGCTACCCTCTTGTCTAATGCTACCCTGTCTGATGCTACCCTCTCTTGTCTGATGCTACCCTCTCGTCTGATGCTACCCTCTCTTGTCTGATGCTAACCTCTCTTGTATGATGCTACCCTCTCTTGTCTAATGCTACCCTCTCTTGTATGATGCTACCCTCTCTTGTCTGATGCTACCCTGTCCGATGCTACCCTCTCTTGTCTGAAGCTACCCTCTCTTGTCTGATGCTACCCTCTCTTGTCTTATGCTACCCTTTATTGTCTGATGCTACCCTCTCTTGTCTGATGCTACCCTCTTGTCTAATGCTACCCTGTCCGATGCTACCCTCTCTTGTCTGATGCTACCCTCTCTTGTCTAATGCTACCCTCTCTTGTATGATACTACCCTCTCTTGTCTAATGCTACCCTGTCCGATGCTACCCTCTCTTGTCTGATGCTACCCTCTGTCTGATGCTACCCTGTCCAATGTTACCCTCTCTTGTCTGATGCTACCCTGTCCGATGCTACCCTCTCATCTGATGCTACCCTCTCTTGTCTGATGCTACCCTCTCTTGTCTGATGCTACCCTCTCTTGTCTAATGCTACCCTCTCTTGTATGATGCTACCCTCTCTTGTATGATGCTACCCTGTCTGATGCTACCCTCTCTTGTCTGATGCTACACTCTCTTGTCTGATGCTACCCTCTCTTGTCTGATGCTACCCTCTTGTCTAATGCTACCCTGTCCGATGCTACCCTCTCGTCTGATGCTACCCTCTCTTGTCTAATGCTACCCTCTCTTGTATGATGCTACCCTCTCTTGTCTGATGCTACCCTCTTGTCTAATGCTACCCTGTCCGATGCTACCCTCTCTTGTCTGATGCTACCTTCTCTTGTCTGATGCTACCCTCTCTGATGCTACGCTCTCTTGTCTGATGCTACCCTCTCTTGTCTGATGCTACCCTCTTGTCTAATGCTACCCTGTCCGATGCTACCCTCTCTTGTCTGATGCTACTCTCTGTTGTCTGATGCTACCCTCTCTTGTCTGATGCTACCCTCTCTTGTCTGATGCTACCTTCTCTTGTCTGATGCTACCTTCTCTTGTCTGATGCTACCCTCTTGTCTAATGCTACCCTGTCCGATGCTACCCTCTCTTGTCTGATGCTACCCTCTCTTGTCTGATGCTACCCTCTCTTGTCTGATGCTACCCTCTTGTCTAATGCTACCCTGTCCGATGCTACCCTCTCTTGTCCGATGCTACCCTCTCTTGTATGATGCTACCCTCTCTTGTCTGATGCTACCCTCTTGTCTGATGCTACCCTGTCCAATGCTACCCTCTCTTGTCTGCTGCTACCCTGTCCGATGCTACCCTCTCTTGTCTGATGCAACCCTCTCTTGTCTGATGCTACCCTCTCTTGTCTGATGCTACCCTCTCTTGTCTGATGCTACCCTCTCTTGTTTGATGCTACCCTCTCTTGTCCGATGCTACCCTCTCTTATATGAAGCTACCCTCTCTTGTCTGATGCTACCATGTCCGATTCTACCCTCTCGTCTGATGCTACCCTCTCTTGTCTGATGCTACCCTCTCTTGTCTGATGCTACCCTCTTGTCTAATGCTACCCTGTCTGATGCTACCCTCTCTTGTCTGATGCTACCCTCTCTTGTCTAATGCTACCCTCTCTTGTATGATGCTACCCTCTCTTATATGATGCTACCCTCTTGTCTAATGCTACCCTGTCCGATGCTACCCTCTCTTGTCTGAAGCTACCCTCTCTTGTATGATGCTACCCTCTCTTGTCTGATGCTACTCTTGTCTGATGCTACCCTGTCTGATGCTACCCTCTGTTGTCTGATGCTACCCTGTCCGATGCTACCCTCTCTTGTCTGATGCTACCCTGTCCGATGCTACCCTCTCTTGTCTGATGCTACCCTCGCTTGTGTGATGCTACCCTCTCTTGTCTGATGCTACCCTCTTTTGTTTGATGCTACCCTCTCTTGTCCGATGCTACCCTCTCTTGTCCGATGCTACCCTCTCTTGTATGAAGCTACCCTCTCTTGTCTGATGCTACCCTGTTTGATGCTACCCTCTCTTGTCTGATGCTACCCTCTCTGGTCTGATGCTACCCTCTCTTGTCTGATGCTACCCTCTCTTGTCTGATGCTACCCTGTCTGGTGCTACCCTATCTTGTCTGATGCTACCCTGTCCGATGCTACCCTCTCTTGTCTGATGTTACCCTCTCTTGTCTGATGCTACCCTCTCTTGTCTGATGCTACCCTCTCGTCTGATGCTACCCTCTCTTGTCTGATGCTATCCTCTCTTGTCTGATGTTACCCTCTCTTGTCTGATGCTACCCTCTCTTGTCTGATGCTACCCTCTCTTGTCTGATGCTACCCTCTCGTCTGATGCTACCCTCTCTTGTCTGATGCTACCCTCTCTTGTATAATGCTACCCTCTTGTCTAATGCTACCCTCTTGTCTAATGCTACCCTGTCCGATGCTACCCTCTCTTGTCTGATGCTACCCTCTCTTGTCTGATGCTACCCTCTCTTGTCTGATGCTACCCTCTTGTCTAATGCTACCCTGTCTGATGCTACCCTCTCTTGTCTGATGCTACCCTCTCTTGTCTAATGCTACCCTCTCTTGTATGATGCTACCCTCTCTTGTATGATGCTACCCTCTTGTCTAATGCTACCCTGTCCGATGCTACCCTCTCTTGTCTGAAGCTACCCTCTCTTGTATGATGCTACCCTCTCTTGTCTGATGCTACTCTTGTCTGATGCTACCCTGTCTGATGCTACCCTCTGTTGTCTGATGCTACCCTGTCCGATGCTACCCTCTCTTGTCTGATGCTACCCTGTCCGATGCTACCCTCTCTTGTCTGATGCTACCCTCGCTTGTGTGATGCTACCCTCTCTTGTTTGATGCTACCCTCTTTTGTTTGATGCTACCCTCTCTTGTCCGATGCTACCCTCTCTTGTCCGATGCTACCCTCTCTTGTATGAAGCTACCCTCTCTTGTCTGATGCTACCCTGTTTGATGCTACCCTCTCTTGTCTGATGCTACCCTCTCTGGTCTGATGCTACCCTCTCTTGTCTGATGCTACCCTCTCTTGTCTGATGCTACCCTGTCTGATGCTACCCTATCTTGTCTGATGCTACCCTGTCCGATGCTACCCTCTCTTGTCTGATGCTATCCTCTCTTGTCTGATGTTACCCTCTCTTGTCTGATGCTACCCTCTCTTGTCTGATGCTACCCTCTCTTGTCTGATGCTACCCTCTCGTCTGATGCTACCCTCTCTTGTCTGATGCTACCCTCTCTTGTATGATGCTACCCTCTTGTCTAATGCTACCCTCTTGTCTAATGCTACCCTGTCCGATGCTACCCTCTCTTGTCTGATGCTACCCTCTCTTGTCTGATGCTACCCTCTTGTCTAATACTACCCTGTCTGATGCTACCCTCTCTTGTCTGATGCTAGCCCCTTTTGTCTGATGCTACCCTCTCTTGTATGATGCTACCCTCTCTTGTCTGATGCTACCCTCTTGTCTGATGCTACCCTCTCTTGTCTGATGCTACCCTGTCCGATGCTACCCTCTCTTGTCTGATGCTACCCTCTCTTGTCTGATGCTACCCTCTCTTGTCTAATGCTACCCTCTTGTCTGATGCTACCCTATCCGATGCTACCCTCTCTTGTCTGATGCTACCCTGTCCGATGCTACCCTCTCTTGTCTGATGCTACCCTCTCTTGTCTGATGCTACCCTCTCTTGTCTGATGCTACCTCTCTTGTCTAATGCTACCCTGTCCGATGCTACCCTCTCTTGTCTGATGCTACCCTCTCATCTGAGGCTACCCTCTCTTGTCTGATGCTACCCTCTCTTGTCTGATGCTACCCTCTCTTGTATGATGCTACCCTCTTTTGTCTAATGCTACCCTCTCTTGTATGATGCTACCCTCTCTGGTCTGATGCTACCTCTCTGGTCTGATGCTACCCTCTCTGGTCTGATGCTACCCTCTCTTGTCTGATGCTACCCTGTCTGATGCTACCATCTCTTGTCTGATGCTACCTGTCCGATGCTACCCTCTCTTGTCTGATGCTACCCTCTCTTGTCTGATGCTACCCTCTCTTGTCTGATGCTACCCTCTTTTGTCTGATGCTACCCTCTCATCTGATGCTACCCTCTCTTGTCTGATGCTACCCTCTCTTGTCTGATGCTACCCTCTCTTGTACGATGCTACCCTCTTTTGTCTAATGCTACCCTCTCTTGTATGATGCTACCTTCTCTGGTCTGATGCTACCCTCTCTGGTCTGATGCTACCCTCTCTTGTCTGATGCTACCCTGTCTGATGTTACCCTCTCTTGTCTGATGCTACCTGTCCGATGCTACCCTCTCTTGTCTGATGCTACCCTCTCTTGTCTGATGCTACCCTCTCTTGTCTGATGCTACCCTCTTTTGTCTGATGCTACCCTCTCATCTGATGCTACCCTCTCTTGTCTGATGCTACCCTCTTTTGTCTGATGCTACCCTCTCATCTGATGCTACCCTCTCTTGTATGATGCTACCCTCTTGTCTAATGCTACCCTCTTGTCTAATGCTACCCTGTCCGATGCCACCCTCTCTTGTCTGATGCTACCCTCTCTTTTCTGATGCTACCTTCTCTTGTATGATGCTACCCTCTTGTCTAATACTACCCTGTCCGATGCTACCCTCTCTTGTCTGATGCTACCCTCTTGTCTGATGCTACCCTCTCTTGTATGATGCTACCCTCTCTTGTCTGATGCTTCCCTCTTGTCTGATGCTACCCTCTCTTGTCTGATGTTACCCTGTTAGATGCTACCCTCTCTTGTCTGATGCTACCCTCTCTTGTCTGATGGTACCCTCTCTTGTCTGATACTACCCTCTCTTGTCTGATGCTACCCTCTTGTCTGATGCTACCCTCTCCGATGCTACCCTCTCTTGTCTGATGCTACCCTGTCCGATGATACCCTCTCTTGTCTGAGGCTACCCTCTCTTGTCTGATGCTACCCTCTCTTGTCAGATGCTACCCTCTCTTGTCTGATGCTACCCTCTTGTCTAATGCTACCCTGTCTGATGCTACCCTCTCTTGTCTGATGCTACCCTCTCGTCTGATGCTACCCTCTCTTGTCTGATGCTACCCTCTCTTGTATGATGCTACCCTCTCTTGTCTAATGCTACCCTCTCTTGTATGATGCTACCCTCTCTTGTCTGATGCTACCCTGTCCGATGCTACCCTCTCTTGTCTGAAGCTACCCTCTCTTGTCTTATGCTACCCTTTATTGTCTGATGCTACCCTCTCTTGTCTGATGCTACCCTCTTGTCTAATGCTACCCTGTCCGATGCTACCCTCTCTTGTCTGATGCTACCCTCTCTTGTCTAATGCTACCCTCTCTTGTATGATACTACCCTCTCTTGTCTAATGCTACCCTGTCCGATGCTACCCTCTCTTGTCTGATGCTACCCTCTGTCTGATGCTACCCTGTCCAATGTTACCCTCTCTTGTCTGATGCTACCCTGTCCGATGCTACCCTCTCATCTGATGCTACCCTCTCTTGTCTGATGCTACCCTCTCTTGTCTGATGCTACCCTCTCTTGTCTAATGCTACCCTCTCTTGTATGATGCTACCCTCTCTTGTATGATGCTACCCTGTCTGATGCTACCCTCTCTTGTCTGATGCTACCCTCTCTTGTCTGATGCTACCCTCTCTTGTCTGATGCTACCCTCTTGTCTAATGCTACCCTGTCCGATGCTACCCTCTCGTCTGATGCTACCCTCTCTTGTCTAATGCTACCCTCTCTTGTATGATGCTACCCTCTCTTGTCTGATGCTACCGTCTTGTCTAATGCTACCCTGTCCGATGCTACCCTCTCTTGTCTCATGCTACCTTCTCTTGTCTGATGCTACCCTCTCTGATGCTACCCTCTCTTGTCTGATGCTACCCTCTCTTGTCTGATGCTACCCTCTTGTCTAATGCTACCCTGTCCGATGCTACCCTCTCTTGTCTGATGCTACTCTCTGTTGTCTGATGCTACCCTCTCTTGTCTGATGCTACCCTCTCTTGTCTGATGCTACCTTCTCTTGTCTGATGCTACCTTCTCTTGTCTGATGCTACCCTCTTGTCTAATGCTACCCTGTCCGATGCTACCCTCTCTTGTCTGATGCTACCCTCTCTTGTCTGATGCTACCCTCTTGTCTAATGCTACCCTGTCCGATGCTACCCTCTCTTGTCTGATGCTACCCTCTCTTGTATGATGCTACCCTCTCTTGTCTGATGCTACCCTCTTGTCTGATGCTACCCTGTCCAATGCTACCCTCTCTTGTCTGCTGCTACCCTGTCCGATGCTACCCTCTCTTGTCTGATGCAACCCTCTCTTGTCTGATGCTACCCTCTCTTGTCTGATGCTACCCTCTCTTGTCTGATGCTACCCTCTCTTGTTTGATGCTACCCTCTCTTGTCCGATGCTACCCTCTCTTATATGAAGCTACCCTCTCTTGTCTGATGCTACCATGTCCGATTCTACCCTCTCGTCTGATGCTACCCTCTCTTGTCTGATGCTACCCTCTCTTGTCTGATGCTACCCTCTTGTCTAATGCTACCCTGTCTGATGCTACCCTCTCTTGTCTGATGCTACCCTCTCTTGTCTAATGCTACCCTCTCTTGTATGATGCTACCCTCTCTTATATGATGCTACCCTCTTGTCTAATGCTAACCTGTCCGATGCTACCCTCTCTTGTCTGAAGCTACCCTCTCTTGTATGATGCTACCCTCTCTTGTCTGATGCTACTCTTGTCTGATGCTACCCTGTCTGATGCTACCCTCTGTTGTCTGATGCTACCCTGTCCGATGCTACTCTCTCTTGTCTGATGCTACCCTGTCCGATGCTACCCTCTCTTGTCTGATGCTACCCTCGCTTGTGTGATGCTACCCTCTCTTGTCTGATGCTACCCTCTTTTGTTTGATGCTACCCTCTCTTGTCCGATGCTACCCTCTCTTGTCCGATGCTACCCTCTCTTGTATGAAGCTACCCTCTCTTGTCTGATGCTACCCTGTTTGATGCTACCCTCTCTTGTCTGATGCTACCCTCTCTGGTCTGATGCTACCCTCTCTTGTCTGATGCTACCCTATCTTGTCTGATGCTACCCTGTCCGATGCTACCCTCTCTTGTCTGATGTTACCCTCTCTTGTCTGATGCTACCCTCTCTTGTCTGATGCTACCCCTCTTGTCTGATGCTACCTCTCGTCTGATGATACCCTCTCTTGTCTGATGCTACCCTCTCTTGTCTGATGTTACCCTCTCTTGTCTGATGCTACCCTCTCTTGTCTGATGCTACCCTCTCTTGTCTGATGCTACCCTCTCGTCTGATGCTACCCTCTCTTGTCTGATGCTACCCTCTCTTGTATGATGCTACCCTCTTGTCTAATGCTACCCTCTTGTCTAATGCTACCCTGTCCGATGCTACCCTCTCTTGTCTGATGCTACCCTCTCTTGTCTGATGCTACCCTCTCTTGTCTGATGCTACCCTCTTGTCTAATACTACCCTGTCTGATGCTACCCTCTCTTGTCTGATGCTAGCCCCTTTTGTCTGATGCTACCCTCTCTTGTATGATGCTACCCTCTCTTGTCTGATGCTACCCTCTTGTCTGATGCTACCCTCTCTTGTCTGATGCTACCCTGTCCGATGCTACCCTCTCTTGTCTGATGCTACCCTCTCTTGTCTGATGCTACCCTCTCTTGTCTAATGCTACCCTCTTGTCTGATGCTACCCTATCCGATGCTACCCTCTCTTGTCTGATGCTACCCTGTCCGATGCTACCCTCTCTTGTCTGATGCTACCCTCTCTTGTCTGATGCTACCCTCTCTTGTCTGATGCTACCCTCTTGTCTAATGCTACCCTGTCCGATGCTACCCTCTCTTGTCTGATGCTACCCTCTCATCTGAGGCTACCCTCTCTTGTCTGATGCTACCCTCTCTTGTCTGATGCTACCCTCTCTTGTATGATGCTACCCTCTTTTGTCTAATGCTACCCTCTCTTGTATGATGCTACCCTCTCTGGTCTGATGCTACCCTCTCTGGTCTGATGCTACCCTCTCTTGTCTGATGCTACCCTGTCTGATGCTACCATCTCTTGTCTGATGCTACCTGTCCGATGCTACCCTCTCTTGTCTGATGCTACCCTCTCTTGTCTGATGCTACCCTCTCTTGTCTGATGCTACCCTCTTTTGTCTGATGCTACCCTCTCATCTGATGCTACCTCTCTTGTCTGATGCTACCCTCTCTTGTCTGATGCTACCCTCTCTTGTACGATGCTACCCTCTTTGTCTAATGCTACCCTCTCTTGTATGATGCTACCTTCTCTGGTCTGATGCTACCCTCTCTGGTCTGATGCTACCCTCTCTTGTCTGATGCTACCCTGTCTGATGTTACCCTCTCTTGTCTGATGCTACCTGTCCGATGCTACCCTCTCTTGTCTGATGCTACCCTCTCTTGTCTGATGCTACCCTCTCTTGTCTGATGCTACCCTCTTTTGTCTGATGCTACCCTCTCATCTGATGCTACCCTCTCTTGTCTGATGCTACCCTCTTTTGTCTGATGCTACCCTCTCATCTGATGCTACCCTCTCTTGTATGATGCTACCCTCTTGTCTAATGCTACCCTCTTGTCTAATGCTACCCTGTCCGATGCCACCCTCTCTTGTCTGATGCTACCCTCTCTTTCTGATGCTACCTTCTCTTGTATGATGCTACCCTCTTGTCTAATACTACCCTGTCCGATGCTACCCTCTCTTGTCTGATGCTACCCCCTCTTGTCTGATGCTACCCTCTCTTGTATGATGCTACCCTCTCTTGTCTGATGCTTCCCTCTTGTCTGATGCTACCCTCTCTTGTCTGATGCTACCCTGTTAGATGCTACCCTCTCTTGTCTGATGCTACCCTCTCTTGTCTGATGGTACCCTCTCTTGTCTGATACTACCCTCTCTTGTCTGATGCTACCCTCTTGTCTGATGCTACCCTCTCCGATGCTACCCTCTCTTGTCTGATGCTACCCTGTCCGATGATACCCTCTCTTGTCTGAGGCTACCCTCTCTTGTCTGATGCTACCCTCTCTTGTCAGATGCTACCCTCTCTTGTCTGATGCTACCCTCTTGTCTAATGCTACCCTGTCTGATGCTACCCTCTCTTGTCTGATGCTACCCTCTCGTCTGATGCTACCCTCTCTTGTCTGATGCTACCCTCTCTTGTATGATGCTACCCTCTCTTGTCTAATGCTACCCTCTCGTATGATGCTACCTCTCTTGTCTGATGCTACCCTGTCCGATGCTACCCTCTCTTGTCTGAAGCTACCCTCTCTTGTCTTATGCTACCCTTTATTGTCTGATGCTACCCTCTCTTGTCTGATGCTACCCTCTTGTCTAATGCTACCCTGTCCGATGCTACCCTCTCTTGTCTGATGCTACCCTCTCTTGTCTAATGCTACCCTCTCTTGTATGATACTACCCTCTCTTGTCTAATGCTACCCTGTCCGATGCTACCCTCTCTTGTCTGATGCTACCCTCTGTCTGATGCTACCCTGTCCAATGTTACCCTCTCTTGTCTGATGCTACCCTGTCCGATGCTACCCTCTCATCTGATGCTACCCTCTCTTGTCTGATGCTACCCTCTCTTGTCTGATGCTACCCTCTCTTGTCTAATGCTACCCTCTCTTGTATGATGCTACCCTCTCTTGTATGATGCTACCCTGTCTGATGCTACCCTCTCTTGTCTGATGCTACCCTCTCTTGTCTGATGCTACCCTCTCTTGTCTGATGCTACCCTCTTGTCTAATGCTACCCTGTCCGATGCTACCCTCTCGTCTGATGCTACCCTCTCTTGTCTAATGCTACCCTCTCTTGTATGATGCTACCCTCTCTTGTCTGATGCTACCCTCTTGTCTAATGCTACCCTGTCCGATGCTACCCTCTCTTGTCTGATGCTACCTTCTCTTGTCTGATGCTACCCTCTCTGATGCTACCCTCTCTTGTCTGATGCTACCCTCTCTTGTCTGATGCTACCCTCTTGTCTAATGCTACCCTGTCCGATGCTACCCTCTCTTGTCTGATGCTACTCTCTGTTGTCTGATGCTACCCTCTCTTGTCTGATGCTACCCTCTCTTGTCTGATGCTACCTTCTCTTGTCTGATGCTACCTTCTCTTGTCTGATGCTACCCTCTTGTCTAATGCTACCCTGTCCGATGCTACCCTCTCTTGTCTGATGCTACCCTCTCTTGTCTGATGCTACCCTCTCTTGTCTGATGCTACCCTCTTGTCTAATGCTACCCTGTCCGATGCTACCCTCTCTTGTCCGATGCTACCCTCTCTTGTATGATGCTACCCTCTCTTGTCTGATGCTACCCTCTTGTCTGATGCTACCCTGTCCAATGCTACCCTCTCTTGTCTGCTGCTACCCTGTCCGATGCTACCCTCTCTTGTCTGATGCAACCCTCTCTTGTCTGATGCTACCCTCTCTTGTCTGATGCTACCCTCTCTTGTCTGATGCTACCCTCTCTTGTTTGATGCTACCCTCTCTTGTCCGATGCTACCCTCTCTTATATGAAGCTACCCTCTCTTGTCTGATGCTACCATGTCCGATTCTACCCTCTCGTCTGATGCTACCCTCTCTTGTCTGATGCTACCCTCTCTTGTCTGATGCTACCCTCTTGTCTAATGCTACCCTGTCTGATGCTACCCTCTCTTGTCTGATGCTACCCTCTCTTGTCTAATGCTACCCTCTCTTGTATGATGCTACCCTCTCTTATATGATGCTACCCTCTTGTCTAATGCTACCCTGTCTGATGCTACCCTCTCTTGTCTGAAGCTACCCTCTCTTGTATGATGCTACCCTCTCTTGTCTGATGCTACTCTTGTCTGATGCTACCCTGTCTGATGCTACCCTCTGTTGTCTGATGCTACCCTGTCCGATGCTACCCTCTCTTGTCTGATGCTACCCTGTCCGATGCTACCCTCTCTTGTCTGATGCTACCCTCGCTTGTGTGATGCTACCCTCTCTTGTCTGATGCTACCCTCTTTTGTTTGATGCTACCCTCTCTTGTCCGATGCTACCCTCTCTTGTCCGATGCTACCCTCTCTTGTATGAAGCTACCCTCTCTTGTCTGATGCTACCCTGTTTGATGCTACCCTCTCTTGTCTGATGCTACCCTCTCTGGTCTGATGCTACCCTCTCTTGTCTGATGCTACCCTCTCTTGTCTGATGCTACCCTGTCTGGTGCTACCCTATCTTGTCTGATGCTACCCTGTCCGATGCTACCCTCTCTTGTCTGATGTTACCCTCTCTTGTCTGATGCTACCCTCTCTTGTCTGATGCTACCCTCTCTTGTCTGATGCTACCCTCTCGTCTGATGCTACCCTCTCTTGTCTGATGCTATCCTCTCTTGTCTGATGTTACCCTCTCTTGTCTGATGCTACCCTCTCTTGTCTGATGCTACCCTCTCTTGTCTGATGCTACCCTCTCGTCTGATGCTACCCTCTCTTGTCTGATGCTACCCTCTCTTGTATGATGCTACCCTCTTGTCTAATGCTACCCTCTTGTCTAATGCTACCCTGTCCGATGCTACCCTCTCTTGTCTGATGCTACCCTCTCTTGTCTGATGCTACCCTCTCTTGTCTGATGCTACCCTCTTGTCTAATACTACCCTGTCTGATGCTACCCTCTCTTGTCTGATGCTAGCCCCTTTTGTCTGATGCTACCCTCTCTTGTATGATGCTACCCTCTCTTGTCTGATGCTACCCTCTTGTCTGATGCTACCCTCTCTTGTCTGATGCTACCCTGTCCGATGCTACCCTCTCTTGTCTGATGCTACCCTCTCATGTCTGATGCTACCCTCTCTTGTCTAATGCTACCCTCTTGTCTGATGCTACCCTATCTGATGCTACCCTCTCTTGTCTGATGCTACCCTGTCCGATGCTACCCTCTCTTGTCTGATGCTACCCTCTCTTGTCTGATGCTACCCTCTCTTGTCTGATGCTACCCTCTTGTCTAATGCTACCCTGTCCGATGCTACCCTCTCTTGTCTGATGCTACCCTCTCATCTGAAGCTACCCTCTCTTGTCTGATGCTACCCTCTCTTGTCTGATGCTACCCTCTCTTGTATGATGCTACCCTCTTTGTCTAATGCTACCCTCTCTTGTATGATGCTACCCTCTCTGGTCTGATGCTACCCTCTCTGGTCTGATGCTACCCTATCTTGTCTGATGCTACCCTGTCTGATGCTACCATCTCTTGTCTGATGCTACCCTCTCTTGTCTGATGCTACCCTCTCTTGTCTGATGCTACCCTCTTTTGTCTGATGCTACCCTCTCATCTGATGCTACCCTCTATTGTCTCATGCTACCCTCTTGTCTAATGCTACCCTGTCCGATGCTACCCTCTCTTATCTGATGCTACCCTCTCTGTCTGATGCTACCCTCTCTTGTCTGATGCTACCTCTTTTGTCTGATGCTACCCTCTCATCTGATGCTACCCTCTCTTGTCTGATGCTACCCTCTCTTGTATGATGCTACCCTCTTGTCTAATGCTACCCTGTCCGATGCTACCCTGTCCGATGCTACCCTCTCTTGTCTGATGCTAACCTCTCTTTTCTGATGCTACCCTCTCTTGTCTGATGCTACCCTCTCTTGTATGATGCTACCCTCTTGTCTAATACTATCCTGTCCGATGCTACCCTCTCTTGTCTGATGCTACCCTCTCTTGTCTGATGCTACCCTCTCTTGTATGATGCTACCCTCTCTTGTCTGATGCTACCCTCTCTTGTCTGATGCTACCCTCTCTTGTCTGATGCTACCCTCTCTTGTCTGATGCTACCCTGTCTGATGCTACCCTCTCTTGTCTGATGCTACCCTCTCTTGTCTGATGCTACCCTCTCTTGTCTGATGCTACCCTCTCTTGTCTAATGCTACCCTCTTGTCTGATGCTACCCTATCCGATGCTACCCTCTCTTGTCTGATGCTACCCTGTCCGATGCTACCCTCTCTTGTCTGAGGCTACCCTCTCTTGTCTGATGCTACCCTCTCTTGTCTGATGCTACCCTCTCTTGTCTGATGCTACCCTCTTGTCTAATGCTACCCTGTCTGATGCTACCCTCTGTCTGATCCTACCCTCTCGTCTGATGCTACCCTCTCTTGTCTGATGCTACCCTCTCTTGTATGATGCTACCCTCTCTTGTCTAATGCTACCCTCTCTTGTATGATGCTACCCTCTCTTGTCTGATGCTACCCTGTCTGATGCTACCCTCTCTTGTCTGCAGCTACCCTCTCTTGTCTGATGCTACCCTCTCTTGTCTTATGGTACCCTTTCTTGTCTGATGCTACCCTCTCTTGTCTGATGCTACCCTCTTTGTCTAATGCTACCCTGTCTGATGCTACCCTGTCTGGTGCTACCCTATCTTGTCTGATGCTACCCTGTCCGATGCTACCCTCTCTTGTCTGATGTTACCCTCTCTTGTCTGATGCTACCCTCTCTTGTCTGATGCTACCCTCTCTTGTCTGATGCTACCCTCTCGTCTGATGCTACCCTCTCTTGTCTGATGCTATCCTCTCTTGTCTGATGTTACCCTCTCTTGTCTGATGCTACCCTCTCTTGTCTGATGCTACCCTCTCTTGTCTGATGCTACCCTCTCGTCTGATGCTACCCTCTCTTGTCTGATGCTACCCTCTCTTGTATGATGCTACCCTCTTGTCTAATGCTACCCTCTTGTCTAATGCTACCCTGTCCGATGCTACCCTCTCTTGTCTGATGCTACCCTCTCTTGTCTGATGCTACCCTCTCTTGTCTGATGCTACCCTCTCTTGTCTGATGCTACCCTCTTGTCTAATACTACCCTGTCTGATGCTACCCTCTCTTGTCTGATGCTAGCCCCTTTTGTCTGATGCTACCCTCTCTTGTATGATGCTACCCTCTCTTGTCTGATGCTACCCTCTTGTCTAATACTACCCTGTCTGATGCTACCCTCTCTTGTCTGATGCTAGCCCCTTTTGTCTGATGCTACCCTCTCTTGTATGATGCTACCCTCTCTTGTCTGATGCTACCCTCTTGTCTGATGCTACCCTCTCTTGTCTGATGCTACCCTGTCCGATGCTACCCTCTCTTGTCTGATGCTACCCTCTCTTGTCTGATGCTACCCTCTCTTGTCTAATGCTACCCTCTTGTCTGATGCTACCCTATCCGATGCTACCCTCTCTTGTCTGATGCTACCCTGTCCGATGCTACCCTCTCTTGTCTGATGCTACCCTCTCTTGTCTGATGCTACCCTCTCTTGTCTGATGCTACCCTCTTGTCTAATGCTACCCTGTCTGATGCTACCCTCTCTTGTCTGATGCTACCCTCTCATCTGAGGCTACCCTCTCTTGTCTGATGCTACCCTCTCTTGTCTGATGCTACCCTCTCTTGTCTGATGCTACCCTCTCTTGTATGATGCTACCCTCTTTTGTCTAATGCTACCCTCTCTTGTATGATGCTACCCTCTCTGGTCTGATGCTACCCTCTCTGGTCTGATGCTACCCTGTCTGATGCTACCATCTCTTGTCTGATGCTACCTGTCCGATGCTACCCTCTCTTGTCTGATGCTACCCTCTCTTGTCTGATGCTACCCTCTCTTGTCTGATGCTACCCTCTTTTGTCTGATGCTACCCTCTCATCTGATGCTACCCTCTCTTGTCTGATGCTACCCTCTCTTGTCTGATGCTACCCTCTCTTGTACGATGCTACCCTCTTTTGTCTAATGCTACCCTCTCTTGTATGATGCTACCTTCTCTGGTCTGATGCTACCCTCTCTGGTCTGATGCTACCCTCTCTTGTCTGATGCTACCCTGTCTGATGTTACCCTCTCTTGTCTGATGCTACCTGTCCGATGCTACCCTCTCTTGTCTGATGCTACCCTCTCTTGTCTGATGCTACCCTCTCTTGTCTGATGCTACCCTCTTTTGTCTGATGCTACCCTCTCATCTGATGCTACCCTCTCTTGTCTGATGCTACCCTCTTTTGTCTGATGCTACCCTCTCATCTGATGCTACCCTCTCTTGTATGATGCTACCCTCTTGTCTAATGCTACCCTCTTGTCTAATGCTACCCTGTCCGATGCCACCCTCTCTTGTCTGATGCTACCCTCTCTTTTCTGATGCTACCTTCTCTTGTATGATGCTACCCTCTTGTCTAATACTACCCTGTCCGATGCTACCCTCTCTTGTCTGATGCTACCCCTCTTGTCTGATGCTACCCTCTCTTGTATGATGCTACCCTCTCTTGTCTGATGCTTCCCTCTTGTCTGATGCTACCCTCTCTTGTCTGATGCTACCCTGTTAGATGTTACCCTCTCTTGTCTGATGCTACCCTCTCTTGTCTGATGGTACCCTCTCTTGTCTGATACTACCCTCTCTTGTCTGATGCTACCCTCTTGTCTGATGCTACCCTCTCCGATGCTACCCTCTCTTGTCTGATGCTACCCTGTCCGATGATACCCTCTCTTGTCTGAGGCTACCCTCTCTTGTCTGATGCTACCCTCTCTTATCAGATGCTACCCTCTCTTGTCTGATGCTACCCTCTTGTCTAATGCTACCCTGTCTGATGCTACCCTCTCTTGTCTGATGCTACCCTCTCGTCTGATGCTACCCTCTCTTGTCTGATGCTACCCTCTCTTGTATGATGCTACCCTCTCTTGTCTAATGCTACCCTCTCTTGTATGATGCTACCCTCTCTTGTCTGATGCTACCCTGTCCGATGCTACCCTCTCTTGTCTGAAGCTACCCTCTCTTGTCTGATGCTACCCTCTCTTGTCTTATGCTACCCTTTATTGTCTGATGCTACCCTCTCTTGTCTGATGCTACCCTCTTGTCTAATGCTACCCTGTCCGATGCTACCCTCTCTTGTCTGATGCTACCCTCTCTTGTCTAATGCTACCCTCTCTTGTATGATACTACCCTCTCTTGTCTAATGCTACCCTGTCCGATGCTACCCTCTCTTGTCTGATGCTACCCTCTGTCTGATGCTACCCTGTCCAATGTTACCCTCTCTTGTCTGATGCTACCCTGTCCGATGCTACCCTCTCATCTGATGCTACCCTCTCTTGTCTGATGCTACCCTCTCTTGTCTGATGCTACCCTCTCTTGTCTAATGCTACCCTCTCTTGTATGATGCTACCCTCTCTTGTATGATGCTACCCTGTCTGATGCTACCCTCTCTTGTCTGATGCTACCCTCTCTTGTCTGATGCTACCCTCTCTTGTCTGATGCTACCCTCTTGTCTAATGCTACCCTGTCCGATGCTACCCTCTCGTCTGATGCTACCCTCTCTTGTCTAATGCTACCCTCTCTTGTATGATGCTACCCTCTCTTGTCTGATGCTACCCTCTTGTCTAATGCTACCCTGTCCGATGCTACCCTCTCTTGTCTGATGCTACCTTCTCTTGTCTGATGCTACCCTCTCTGATGCTACCCTCTCTTGTCTGATGCTACCCTCTCTTGTCTGATGCTACCCTCTTGTCTAATGCTACCCTGTCCGATGCTACCCTCTCTTGTCTGATGCTACTCTCTGTTGTCTGATGCTACCCTCTCTTGTCTGATGCTACCCTCTCTGTCTGATGCTACCTTCTCTTGTCTGATGCTACCTTCTCTTGTCTGATGCTACCCTCTTGTCTAATGCTACCCTGTCCGATGCTACCCTCTCTTGTCTGATGCTACCCTCTCTTGTCTGATGCTACCCTCTCTTGTCTGATGCTACCCTCTTGTCTAATGCTACCCTGTCCGATGCTACCCTCTCTTGTCCGATGCTACCCTCTCTTGTATGATGCTACCCTCTCTTGTCTGATGCTACCCTCTTGTCTGATGCTACCCTGTCCAATGCTACCCTCTCTTGTCTGCTGCTACCCTGTCCGATGCTACCCTCTCTTGTCTGATGCAACCCTCTCTTGTCTGATGCTACCCTCTCTTGTCTGATGCTACCCTCTCTTGTCTGATGCTACCCTCTCTTGTTTGATGCTACCCTCTCTTGTCCGATGCTACCCTCTCTTATATGAAGCTACCCTCTCTTGTCTGATGCTACCATGTCCGATTCTACCCTCTCGTCTGATGCTACCCTCTCTTGTCTGAAGCTACCCTCTCTTGTATGATGCTACCCTCTCTTGTCTGATGCTACTCTTGTCTGATGCTACCCTGTCTGATGCTACCCTCTGTTGTCTGATGCTACCCTGTCCGATGCTACCCTCTCTTGTCTGATGCTACCCTGTCCGATGCTACCCTCTCTTGTCTGATGCTACCCTCGCTTGTGTGATGCTACCCTCTCTTGTCTGATGCTACCCTCTTTTGTTTGATGCTACCCTCTCTTGTCCGATGCTACCCTCTCTTGTCCGATGCTACCCTCTCTTGTATGAAGCTACCCTCTCTTGTCTGATGCTACCCTGTTTGATGCTACCCTCTCTTGTCTGATGCTACCCTCTCTGGTCTGATGCTACCCTCTCTTGTCTGATGCTACCGTCTCTTATCTGATGCTACCCTGTCTGGTACTACCCTATCTTGTCTGATGCTACCCTGTCCGATGCTACCCTCTCTTGTCTGATGTTACCCTCTCTTGTCTGATGCTACCCTCTCTTGTCTGATGCTACCCTCTCTTGTCTGATGCTACCCTCTCGTCTGATGCTACCCTCTCTTGTCTGATGCTATCCTCTCTTGTCTGATGTTACCCTCTCTTGTCTGATGCTACCCTCTCTTGTCTGATGCTACCCTCTCTTGTCTGATGCTACCCTCTCGTCTGATGCTACCCTCTCTTGTCTGATGCTACCCTCTTGTCTAATGCTACCCTCTTGTCTAATGCTACCCTCTTGTCTAATGCTACCCTGTCCGATGCTACCCTCTCTTGTCTGATGCTACCCTCTCTTGTCTGATGCTACCCTCTCTTGTCTGATGCTACCCTCTTTTGTCTGATGCTACCCTCTCATCTGATGCTACCCTCTCTTGTCTGATGCTACCCTCTCTTGTCTGATGCTACCCTCTCTTGTACGATGCTACCCTCTTTTGTCTAATGCTACCCTCTCTTGTATGATGCTACCTTCTCTGGTCTGATGCTACCCTCTCTGGTCTGATGCTACCCTCTCTTGTCTGATGCTACCCTGTCTGATGTTACCCTCTCTTGTCTGATGCTACCTGTCCGATGCTACCCTCTCTTGTCTGATGCTACCCTCTCTTGTCTGATGCTACCCTCTCTTGTCTGATGCTACCCTCTTTTGTCTGATGCTACCCTCTCATCTGATGCTACCCTCTCTTGTCTGATGCTACCCTCTTTTGTCTGATGCTACCCTCTCATCTGATGCTACCCTCTCTTGTATGATGCTACCCTCTTGTCTAATTCTACCCTCTTGTCTAATGCTACCCTGTCCGATGCCACCCTCTCTTGTCTGATGCTACCCTCTCTTTTCTGATGCTACCTTCTCTTGTATGATGCTACCCTCTTGTCTAATACTACCCTGTCCGATGCTACCCTCTCTTGTCTGATGCTACCCCCTCTTGTCTGATGCTACCCTCTCTTGTATGATGCTACCCTCTCTTGTCTGATGCTTCCCTCTTGTCTGATGCTACCCTCTCTTGTCTGATGCTACCCTGTTAGATGCTACCCTCTCTTGTCTGATGCTACCCTCTCTTGTCTGATGGTACCCTCTCTTGTCTGATACTACCCTCTCTTGTCTGATGCTACCCTCTTGTCTGATGCTACCCTCTCCGATGCTACCCTCTCTTGTCTGATGCTACCCTGTCCGATGATACCCTCTCTTGTCTGAGGCTACCCTCTCTTGTCTGATGCTACCCTCTCTTGTCAGATGCTACCCTCTCTTGTCTGATGCTACCCTCTTGTCTAATGCTACCCTGTCTGATGCTACCCTCTCTTGTCTGATGCTACCCTCTCGTCTGATGCTACCCTCTCTTGTCTGATGCTAACCTCTCTTGTATGATGCTACCCTCTCTTGTCTAATGCTACCCTCTCTTGTATGATGCTACCCTCTCTTGTCTGATGCTACCCTGTCCGATGCTACCCTCTCTTGTCTGAAGCTACCCTCTCTTGTCTGATGCTACCCTCTCTTGTCTTATGCTACCCTTTATTGTCTGATGCTACCCTCTCTTGTCTGATGCTACCCTCTTGTCTAATGCTACCCTGTCCGATGCTACCCTCTCTTGTCTGATGCTACCCTCTCTTGTCTAATGCTACCCTCTCTTGTATGATACTACCCTCTCTTGTCTAATGCTACCCTGTCCGATGCTACCCTCTCTTGTCTGATGCTACCCTCTGTCTGATGCTACCCTGTCCAATGTTACCCTCTCTTGTCTGATGCTACCCTGTCCGATGCTACCCTCTCATCTGATGCTACCCTCTCTTGTCTGATGCTACCCTCTCTTGTCTGATGCTACCCTCTCTTGTCTAATGCTACCCTCTCTTGTATGATGCTACCCTCTCTTGTATGATGCTACCCTGTCTGATGCTACCCTCTCTTGTCTGATGCTACACTCTCTTGTCTGATGCTACCCTCTCTTGTCTGATGCTACCCTCTTGTCTAATGCTACCCTGTCCGATGCTACCCTCTCGTCTGATGCTACCCTCTCTTGTCTAATGCTACCCTCTCTTGTATGATGCTACCCTCTCTTGTCTGATGCTACCCTCTTGTCTAATGCTACCCTGTCCGATGCTACCCTCTCTTGTCTGATGCTACCTTCTCTTGTCTGATGCTACCCTCTCTGATGCTACGCTCTCTTGTCTGATGCTACCCTCTCTTGTCTGATGCTACCCTCTTGTCTAATGCTACCCTGTCCGATGCTACCCTCTCTTGTCTGATGCTACTCTCTGTTGTCTGATGCTACCCTCTCTTGTCTGATGCTACCCTCTCTTGTCTGATGCTACCTTCTCTTGTCTGATGCTACCTTCTCTTGTCTGATGCTACCCTCTTGTCTAATGCTACCCTGTCCGATGCTACCCTCTCTTGTCTGATGCTACCCTCTCTTGTCTGATGCTACCCTCTCTTGTCTGAT
The DNA here is from genome assembly GCA_963921515.1 of Calotriton arnoldi. Lineage (NCBI taxonomy): Eukaryota > Metazoa > Chordata > Amphibia > Caudata > Salamandridae > Calotriton > Calotriton arnoldi. The sequence continues at coordinate 61,620 of CAWUFW010022343.1, read as the reverse complement.
GCTACCCTCTTGTCTAATGCTACCCTGTCCGATGCTACCCTCTCTTGTCCGATGCTACCCTCTCTTGTATGATGCTACCCTCTCTTGTCTGATGCTACCCTCTTGTCTGATGCTACCCTGTCCAATGCTACCCTCTCTTGTCTGCTGCTACCCTGTCCGATGCTACCCTCTCTTGTCTGATGCAACCCTCTCTTGTCTGATGCTACCCTCTCTTGTCTGATGCTACCCTCTCTTGTCTGATGCTACCCTCTCTTGTTTGATGCTACCCTCTCTTGTCCGATGCTACCCTCTCTTATATGAAGCTACCCTCTCTTGTCTGATGCTACCATGTCCGATTCTACCCTCTCGTCTGATGCTACCCTCTCTTGTCTGATGCTACCCTCTCTTGTCTGATGCTACCCTCTTGTCTAATGCTACCCTGTCTGATGCTACCCTCTCTTGTCTGATGCTACCCTCTCTTGTCTAATGCTACCCTCTCTTGTATGATGCTACCCTCTCTTATATGATGCTACCCTCTTGTCTAATGCTACCCTGTCCGATGCTACCCTCTCTTGTCTGAAGCTACCCTCTTTGTATGATGCTACCCTCTCTTGTCTGATGCTACTCTTGTCTGATGCTACCCTGTCTGATGCTACCCTCTGTTGTCTGATGCTACCCTGTCCGATGCTACCCTCTCTTGTCTGATGCTACCCTGTCCGATGCTACCCTCTCTTGTCTGATGCTACCCTCGCTTGTGTGATGCTACCCTCTCTTGTCTGATGCTACCCTCTTTTGTTTGATGCTACCCTCTCTTGTCCGATGCTACCCTCTCTTGTCCGATGCTACCCTCTCTTGTATGAAGCTACCCTCTCTTGTCTGATGCTACCCTGTTTGATGCTACCCTCTCTTGTCTGATGCTACCCTCTCTGGTCTGATGCTACCCTCTCTTGTCTGATGCTACCCTCTCTTGTCTGATGCTACCCTGTCTGGTGCTACCCTATCTTGTCTGATGCTACCCTGTCCGATGCTACCCTCTCTTGTCTGATGTTACCCTCTCTTGTCTGATGCTACCCTCTCTTGTCTGATGCTACCCTCTCGTCTGATGCTACCCTCTCTTGTCTGATGCTATCCTCTCTTGTCTGATGTTACCCTCTCTTGTCTGATGCTACCCTCTCTTGTCTGATGCTACCCTCTCTTGTCTGATGCTACCCTCTCGTCTGATGCTACCCTCTCTTGTCTGATGCTACCCTCTCTTGTATAATGCTACCCTCTTGTCTAATGCTACCCTCTTGTCTAATGCTACCCTGTCCGATGCTACCCTCTCTTGTCTGATGCTACCCTCTCTTGTCTGATGCTACCCTCTCTTGTCTGATGCTACCCTCTTGTCTAATGCTACCCTGTCTGATGCTACCCTCTCTTGTCTGATGCTACCCTCTCTTGTCTAATGCTACCCTCTCTTGTATGATGCTACCCTCTCTTGTATGATGCTACCCTCTTGTCTAATGCTACCCTGTCCGATGCTACCCTCTCTTGTCTGAAGCTACCCTCTCTTGTATGATGCTACCCTCTCTTGTCTGATGCTACTCTTGTCTGATGCTACCCTGTCTGATGCTACCCTCTGTTGTCTGATGCTACCCTGTCCGATGCTACCCTCTCTTGTCTGATGCTACCCTGTCCGATGCTACCCTCTCTTGTCTGATGCTACCCTCGCTTGTGTGATGCTACCCTCTCTTGTTTGATGCTACCCTCTTTTGTTTGATGCTACCCTCTCTTGTCCGATGCTACCCTCTCTTGTCCGATGCTACCCTCTCTTGTATGAAGCTACCCTCTCTTGTCTGATGCTACCCTGTTTGATGCTACCCTCTCTTGTCTGATGCTACCCTCTCTGGTCTGATGCTACCCTCTCTTGTCTGATGCTACCCTCTCTTGTCTGATGCTACCCTGTCTGATGCTACCCTATCTTGTCTGATGCTACCCTGTCCGATGCTACCCTCTCTTGTCTGATGTTACCCTCTCTTGTCTGATGCTACCCTCTCTTGTCTGATGCTACCCCCTCTTGTCTGATGCTACCCTCTCGTCTGATGCTACCCTCTCTTGTCTGATGCTATCCTCTCTTGTCTGATGTTACCCTCTCTTGTCTGATGCTACCCTCTCTTGTCTGATGCTACCCTCTCTTGTCTGATGCTACCCTCTCGTCTGATGCTACCCTCTCTTGTCTGATGCTACCCTCTCTTGTATGATGCTACCCTCTTGTCTAATGCTACCCTCTTGTCTAATGCTACCCTGTCCGATGCTACCCTCTCTTGTCTGATGCTACCCTCTCTTGTCTGATGCTACCCTCTTGTCTAATACTACCCTGTCTGATGCTACCCTCTCTTGTCTGATGCTAGCCCCTTTTGTCTGATGCTACCCTCTCTTGTATGATGCTACCCTCTCTTGTCTGATGCTACCCTCTTGTCTGATGCTACCCTCTCTTGTCTGATGCTACCCTGTCCGATGCTACCCTCTCTTGTCTGATGCTACCCTCTCTTGTCTGATGCTACCCTCTCTTGTCTAATGCTACCCTCTTGTCTGATGCTACCCTATCCGATGCTACCCTCTCTTGTCTGATGCTACCCTGTCCGATGCTACCCTCTCTTGTCTGATGCTACCCTCTCTTGTCTGATGCTACCCTCTCTTGTCTGATGCTACCCTCTTGTCTAATGCTACCCTGTCCGATGCTACCCTCTCTTGTCTGATGCTACCCTCTCATCTGAGGCTACCCTCTCTTGTCTGATGCTACCCTCTCTTGTCTGATGCTACCCTCTCTTGTATGATGCTACCCTCTTTTGTCTAATGCTACCCTCTCTTGTATGATGCTACCCTCTCTGGTCTGATGCTACCCTCTCTGGTCTGATGCTACCCTCTCTGGTCTGATGCTACCCTCTCTTGTCTGATGCTACCCTGTCTGATGCTACCATCTCTTGTCTGATGCTACCTGTCCGATGCTACCCTCTCTTGTCTGATGCTACCCTCTCTTGTCTGATGCTACCCTCTCTTGTCTGATGCTACCCTCTTTTGTCTGATGCTACCCTCTCATCTGATGCTACCCTCTCTTGTCTGATGCTACCCTCTCTTGTCTGATGCTACCCTCTCTTGTACGATGCTACCCTCTTTTGTCTAATGCTACCCTCTCTTGTATGATGCTACCTTCTCTGGTCTGATGCTACCCTCTCTGGTCTGATGCTACCCTCTCTTGTCTGATGCTACCCTGTCTGATGTTACCCTCTCTTGTCTGATGCTACCTGTCCGATGCTACCCTCTCTTGTCTGATGCTACCCTCTCTTGTCTGATGCTACCCTCTCTTGTCTGATGCTACCCTCTTTTGTCTGATGCTACCCTCTCATCTGATGCTACCCTCTCTTGTCTGATGCTACCCTCTTTTGTCTGATGCTACCCTCTCATCTGATGCTACCCTCTCTTGTATGATGCTACCCTCTTGTCTAATGCTACCCTCTTGTCTAATGCTACCCTGTCCGATGCCACCCTCTCTTGTCTGATGCTACCCTCTCTTTTCTGATGCTACCTTCTCTTGTATGATGCTACCCTCTTGTCTAATACTACCCTGTCCGATGCTACCCTCTCTTGTCTGATGCTACCCCTCTTGTCTGATGCTACCCTCTCTTGTATGATGCTACCCTCTCTTGTCTGATGCTTCCCTCTTGTCTGATGCTACCCTCTCTTGTCTGATGTTACCCTGTTAGATGCTACCCTCTCTTGTCTGATGCTACCCTCTCTTGTCTGATGGTACCCTCTCTTGTCTGATACTACCCTCTCTTGTCTGATGCTACCCTCTTGTCTGATGCTACCCTCTCCGATGCTACCCTCTCTTGTCTGATGCTACCCTGTCCGATGATACCCTCTCTTGTCTGAGGCTACCCTCTCTTGTCTGATGCTACCCTCTCTTGTCAGATGCTACCCTCTCTTGTCTGATGCTACCCTCTTGTCTAATGCTACCCTGTCTGATGCTACCCTCTCTTGTCTGATGCTACCCTCTCGTCTGATGCTACCCTCTCTTGTCTGATGCTACCCTCTCTTGTATGATGCTACCCTCTCTTGTCTAATGCTACCCTCTCTTGTATGATGCTACCCTCTCTTGTCTGATGCTACCCTGTCCGATGCTACCCTCTCTTGTCTGAAGCTACCCTCTCTTGTCTTATGCTACCCTTTATTGTCTGATGCTACCCTCTCTTGTCTGATGCTACCCTCTTGTCTAATGCTACCCTGTCCGATGCTACCCTCTCTTGTCTGATGCTACCCTCTCTTGTCTAATGCTACCCTCTCTTGTATGATACTACCCTCTCTTGTCTAATGCTACCCTGTCCGATGCTACCCTCTCTTGTCTGATGCTACCCTCTGTCTGATGCTACCCTGTCCAATGTTACCCTCTCTTGTCTGATGCTACCCTGTCCGATGCTACCCTCTCATCTGATGCTACCCTCTCTTGTCTGATGCTACCCTCTCTTGTCTGATGCTACCCTCTCTTGTCTAATGCTACCCTCTCTTGTATGATGCTACCCTCTCTTGTATGATGCTACCCTGTCTGATGCTACCCTCTCTTGTCTGATGCTACCCTCTCTTGTCTGATGCTACCCTCTCTTGTCTGATGCTACCCTCTTGTCTAATGCTACCCTGTCCGATGCTACCCTCTCGTCTGATGCTACCCTCTCTTGTCTAATGCTACCCTCTCTTGTATGATGCTACCCTCTCTTGTCTGATGCTACCGTCTTGTCTAATGCTACCCTGTCCGATGCTACCCTCTCTTGTCTCATGCTACCTTCTCTTGTCTGATGCTACCCTCTCTGATGCTACCCTCTCTTGTCTGATGCTACCCTCTCTTGTCTGATGCTACCCTCTTGTCTAATGCTACCCTGTCCGATGCTACCCTCTCTTGTCTGATGCTACTCTCTGTTGTCTGATGCTACCCTCTCTTGTCTGATGCTACCCTCTCTTGTCTGATGCTACCTTCTCTTGTCTGATGCTACCTTCTCTTGTCTGATGCTACCCTCTTGTCTAATGCTACCCTGTCCGATGCTACCCTCTCTTGTCTGATGCTACCCTCTCTTGTCTGATGCTACCCTCTTGTCTAATGCTACCCTGTCCGATGCTACCCTCTCTTGTCTGATGCTACCCTCTCTTGTATGATGCTACCCTCTCTTGTCTGATGCTACCCTCTTGTCTGATGCTACCCTGTCCAATGCTACCCTCTCTTGTCTGCTGCTACCCTGTCCGATGCTACCCTCTCTTGTCTGATGCAACCCTCTCTTGTCTGATGCTACCCTCTCTTGTCTGATGCTACCCTCTCTTGTCTGATGCTACCCTCTCTTGTTTGATGCTACCCTCTCTTGTCCGATGCTACCCTCTCTTATATGAAGCTACCCTCTCTTGTCTGATGCTACCATGTCCGATTCTACCCTCTCGTCTGATGCTACCCTCTCTTGTCTGATGCTACCCTCTCTTGTCTGATGCTACCCTCTTGTCTAATGCTACCCTGTCTGATGCTACCCTCTCTTGTCTGATGCTACCCTCTCTTGTCTAATGCTACCCTCTCTTGTATGATGCTACCCTCTCTTATATGATGCTACCCTCTTGTCTAATGCTAACCTGTCCGATGCTACCCTCTCTTGTCTGAAGCTACCCTCTCTTGTATGATGCTACCCTCTCTTGTCTGATGCTACTCTTGTCTGATGGTACCCTGTCTGATGCTACCCTCTGTTGTCTGATGCTACCCTGTCCGATGCTACTCTCTCTTGTCTGATGCTACCCTGTCCGATGCTACCCTCTCTTGTCTGATGCTACCCTCGCTTGTGTGATGCTACCCTCTCTTGTCTGATGCTACCCTCTTTTGTTTGATGCTACCCTCTCTTGTCCGATGCTACCCTCTCTTGTCCGATGCTACCCTCTCTTGTATGAAGCTACCCTCTCTTGTCTGATGCTACCCTGTTTGATGCTACCCTCTCTTGTCTGATGCTACCCTCTCTGGTCTGATGCTACCCTCTCTTGTCTGATGCTACCCTATCTTGTCTGATGCTACCCTGTCCGATGCTACCCTCTCTTGTCTGATGTTACCCTCTCTTGTCTGATGCTACCCTCTCTTGTCTGATGCTACCCCCTCTTGTCTGATGCTACCCTCTCGTCTGATGATACCCTCTCTTGTCTGATGCTACCCTCTCTTGTCTGATGTTACCCTCTCTTGTCTGATGCTACCCTCTCTTGTCTGATGCTACCCTCTCTTGTCTGATGCTACCCTCTCGTCTGATGCTACCCTCTCTTGTCTGATGCTACCCTCTCTTGTATGATGCTACCCTCTTGTCTAATGCTACCCTCTTGTCTAATGCTACCCTGTCCGATGCTACCCTCTCTTGTCTGATGCTACCCTCTCTTGTCTGATGCTACCCTCTCTTGTCTGATGCTACCCTCTTGTCTAATACTACCCTGTCTGATGCTACCCTCTCTTGTCTGATGCTAGCCCCTTTTGTCTGATGCTACCCTCTCTTGTATGATGCTACCCTCTCTTGTCTGATGCTACCCTCTTGTCTGATGCTACCCTCTCTTGTCTGATGCTACCCTGTCCGATGCTACCCTCTCTTGTCTGATGCTACCCTCTCTTGTCTGATGCTACCCTCTCTTGTCTAATGCTACCCTCTTGTCTGATGCTACCCTATCCGATGCTACCCTCTCTTGTCTGATGCTACCCTGTCCGATGCTACCCTCTCTTGTCTGATGCTACCCTCTCTTGTCTGATGCTACCCTCTCTTGTCTGATGCTACCCTCTTGTCTAATGCTACCCTGTCCGATGCTACCCTCTCTTGTCTGATGCTACCCTCTCATCTGAGGCTACCCTCTCTTGTCTGATGCTACCCTCTCTTGTCTGATGCTACCCTCTCTTGTATGATGCTACCCTCTTTTGTCTAATGCTACCCTCTCTTGTATGATGCTACCCTCTCTGGTCTGATGCTACCCTCTCTGGTCTGATGCTACCCTCTCTTGTCTGATGCTACCCTGTCTGATGCTACCATCTCTTGTCTGATGCTACCTGTCCGATGCTACCCTCTCTTGTCTGATGCTACCCTCTCTTGTCTGATGCTACCCTCTCTTGTCTGATGCTACCCTCTTTTGTCTGATGCTACCCTCTCATCTGATGCTACCCTCTCTTGTCTGATGCTACCCTCTCTTGTCTGATGCTACCCTCTCTTGTACGATGCTACCCTCTTTTGTCTAATGCTACCCTCTCTTGTATGATGCTACCTTCTCTGGTCTGATGCTACCCTCTCTGGTCTGATGCTACCCTCTCTTGTCTGATGCTACCCTGTCTGATGTTACCCTCTCTTGTCTGATGCTACCTGTCCGATGCTACCCTCTCTTGTCTGATGCTACCCTCTCTTGTCTGATGCTACCCTCTCTTGTCTGATGCTACCCTCTTTTGTCTGATGCTACCCTCTCATCTGATGCTACCCTCTCTTGTCTGATGCTACCCTCTTTTGTCTGATGCTACCCTCTCATCTGATGCTACCCTCTCTTGTATGATGCTACCCTCTTGTCTAATGCTACCCTCTTGTCTAATGCTACCCTGTCCGATGCCACCCTCTCTTGTCTGATGCTACCCTCTCTTTTCTGATGCTACCTTCTCTTGTATGATGCTACCCTCTTGTCTAATACTACCCTGTCCGATGCTACCCTCTCTTGTCTGATGCTACCCCCTCTTGTCTGATGCTACCCTCTCTTGTATGATGCTACCCTCTCTTGTCTGATGCTTCCTCTTGTCTGATGCTACCCTCTCTTGTCTGATGCTACCCTGTTAGATGCTACCCTCTCTTGTCTGATGCTACCCTCTCTTGTCTGATGGTACCCTCTCTTGTCTGATACTACCCTCTCTTGTCTGATGCTACCCTCTTGTCTGATGCTACCCTCTCCGATGCTACCCTCTCTTGTCTGATGCTACCCTGTCCGATGATACCCTCTCTTGTCTGAGGCTACCCTCTCTTGTCTGATGCTACCCTCTCTTGTCAGATGCTACCCTCTCTTGTCTGATGCTACCCTCTTGTCTAATGCTACCCTGTCTGATGCTACCCTCTCTTGTCTGATGCTACCCTCTCGTCTGATGCTACCCTCTCTTGTCTGATGCTACCCTCTCTTGTATGATGCTACCCTCTCTTGTCTAATGCTACCCTCTCGTATGATGCTACCCTCTCTTGTCTGATGCTACCCTGTCCGATGCTACCCTCTCTTGTCTGAAGCTACCCTCTCTTGTCTTATGCTACCCTTTATTGTCTGATGCTACCCTCTCTTGTCTGATGCTACCCTCTTGTCTAATGCTACCCTGTCCGATGCTACCCTCTCTTGTCTGATGCTACCCTCTCTTGTCTAATGCTACCCTCTCTTGTATGATACTACCCTCTCTTGTCTAATGCTACCCTGTCCGATGCTACCCTCTCTTGTCTGATGCTACCCTCTGTCTGATGCTACCCTGTCCAATGTTACCTCTCTTGTCTGATGCTACCCTGTCCGATGCTACCCTCTCATCTGATGCTACCCTCTCTTGTCTGATGCTACCCTCTCTTGTCTGATGCTACCCTCTCTTGTCTAATGCTACCCTCTCTTGTATGATGCTACCCTCTCTTGTATGATGCTACCCTGTCTGATGCTACCCTCTCTTGTCTGATGCTACCCTCTCTTGTCTGATGCTACCCTCTCTTGTCTGATGCTACCCTCTTGTCTAATGCTACCCTGTCCGATGCTACCCTCTCGTCTGATGCTACCCTCTCTTGTCTAATGCTACCCTCTCTTGTATGATGCTACCCTCTCTTGTCTGATGCTACCCTCTTGTCTAATGCTACCCTGTCCGATGCTACCCTCTCTTGTCTGATGCTACCTTCTCTTGTCTGATGCTACCCTCTCTGATGCTACCCTCTCTTGTCTGATGCTACCCTCTCTTGTCTGATGCTACCCTCTTGTCTAATGCTACCCTGTCCGATGCTACCCTCTCTTGTCTGATGCTACTCTCTGTTGTCTGATGCTACCCTCTCTTGTCTGATGCTACCCTCTCTTGTCTGATGCTACCTTCTCTTGTCTGATGCTACCTTCTCTTGTCTGATGCTACCCTCTTGTCTAATGCTACCCTGTCCGATGCTACCCTCTCTTGTCTGATGCTACCCTCTCTTGTCTGATGCTACCCTCTCTTGTCTGATGCTACCCTCTTGTCTAATGCTACCCTGTCCGATGCTACCCTCTCTTGTCCGATGCTACCCTCTCTTGTATGATGCTACCCTCTCTTGTCTGATGCTACCCTCTTGTCTGATGCTACCCTGTCCAATGCTACCCTCTCTTGTCTGCTGCTACCCTGTCCGATGCTACCCTCTCTTGTCTGATGCAACCCTCTCTTGTCTGATGCTACCCTCTCTTGTCTGATGCTACCCTCTCTTGTCTGATGCTACCCTCTCTTGTTTGATGCTACCCTCTCTTGTCCGATGCTACCCTCTCTTATATGAAGCTACCCTCTCTTGTCTGATGCTACCATGTCCGATTCTACCCTCTCGTCTGATGCTACCCTCTCTTGTCTGATGCTACCCTCTCTTGTCTGATGCTACCCTCTTGTCTAATGCTACCCTGTCTGATGCTACCCTCTCTTGTCTGATGCTACCCTCTCTTGTCTAATGCTACCCTCTCTTGTATGATGCTACCCTCTCTTATATGATGCTACCCTCTTGTCTAATGCTACCCTGTCTGATGCTACCCTCTCTTGTCTGAAGCTACCCTCTCTTGTATGATGCTACCCTCTCTTGTCTGATGCTACTCTTGTCTGATGCTACCCTGTCTGATGCTACCCTCTGTTGTCTGATGCTACCCTGTCCGATGCTACCCTCTCTTGTCTGATGCTACCCTGTCCGATGCTACCCTCTCTTGTCTGATGCTACCTCGCTTGTGTGATGCTACCCTCTCTTGTCTGATGCTACCCTCTTTTGTTTGATGCTACCCTCTCTTGTCCGATGCTACCCTCTCTTGTCCGATGCTACCCTCTCTTGTATGAAGCTACCCTCTCTTGTCTGATGCTACCCTGTTTGATGCTACCCTCTCTTGTCTGATGCTACCCTCTCTGGTCTGATGCTACCCTCTCTTGTCTGATGCTACCCTCTCTTGTCTGATGCTACCCTGTCTGGTGCTACCCTATCTTGTCTGATGCTACCCTGTCCGATGCTACCCTCTCTTGTCTGATGTTACCCTCTCTTGTCTGATGCTACCCTCTCTTGTCTGATGCTACCCTCTCTTGTCTGATGCTACCCTCTCGTCTGATGCTACCCTCTCTTGTCTGATGCTATCCTCTCTTGTCTGATGTTACCCTCTCTTGTCTGATGCTACCCTCTCTTGTCTGATGCTACCCTCTCTTGTCTGATGCTACCCTCTCGTCTGATGCTACCCTCTCTTGTCTGATGCTACCCTCTCTTGTATGATGCTACCCTCTTGTCTAATGCTACCCTCTTGTCTAATGCTACCCTGTCCGATGCTACCCTCTCTTGTCTGATGCTACCCTCTCTTGTCTGATGCTACCCTCTCTTGTCTGATGCTACCCTCTTGTCTAATACTACCCTGTCTGATGCTACCCTCTCTTGTCTGATGCTAGCCCCTTTTGTCTGATGCTACCCTCTCTTGTATGATGCTACCCTCTCTTGTCTGATGCTACCCTCTTGTCTGATGCTACCCTCTCTTGTCTGATGCTACCCTGTCCGATGCTACCCTCTCTTGTCTGATGCTACCCTCTCATGTCTGATGCTACCCTCTCTTGTCTAATGCTACCCTCTTGTCTGATGCTACCCTATCTGATGCTACCCTCTCTTGTCTGATGCTACCCTGTCCGATGCTACCCTCTCTTGTCTGATGCTACCCTCTCTTGTCTGATGCTACCCTCTCTTGTCTGATGCTACCCTCTTGTCTAATGCTACCCTGTCCGATGCTACCCTCTCTTGTCTGATGCTACCCTCTCATCTGAAGCTACCCTCTCTTGTCTGATGCTACCCTCTCTTGTCTGATGCTACCCTCTCTTGTATGATGCTACCCTCTTTTGTCTAATGCTACCCTCTCTTGTATGATGCTACCCTCTCTGGTCTGATGCTACCCTCTCTGGTCTGATGCTACCCTATCTTGTCTGATGCTACCCTGTCTGATGCTACCATCTCTTGTCTGATGCTACCCTCTCTTGTCTGATGCTACCCTCTCTTGTCTGATGCTACCCTCTTTTGTCTGATGCTACCCTCTCATCTGATGCTACCCTCTATTGTCTCATGCTACCCTCTTGTCTAATGCTACCCTGTCCGATGCTACCCTCTCTTATCTGATGCTACCCTCTCGTCTAATGCTACCCTCTCTTGTCTGATGCTACCCTCTTTTGTCTGATGCTACCCTCTCATCTGATGCTACCCTCTCTTGTCTGATGCTACCCTCTCTTGTATGATGCTACCCTCTTGTCTAATGCTACCCTGTCCGATGCTACCCTGTCCGATGCTACCCTCTCTTGTCTGATGCTAACCTCTCTTTTCTGATGCTACCCTCTCTTGTCTGATGCTACCCTCTCTTGTATGATGCTACCCTCTTGTCTAATACTATCCTGTCCGATGCTACCCTCTCTTGTCTGATGCTACCCCTCTTGTCTGATGCTACCCTCTCTTGTATGATGCTACCCTCTCTTGTCTGATGCTACCCTCTCTTGTCTGATGCTACCCTCTCTTGTCTGATGCTACCCTCTCTTGTCTGATGCTACCCTGTCTGATGCTACCCTCTCTTGTCTGATGCTACCCTCTCTTGTCTGATGCTACCCTCTCTTGTCTGATGCTACCCTCTCTTGTCTAATGCTACCCTCTTGTCTGATGCTACCCTATCCGATGCTACCCTCTCTTGTCTGATGCTACCCTGTCCGATGCTACCCTCTCTTGTCTGAGGCTACCCTCTCTTGTCTGATGCTACCCTCTCTTGTCTGATGCTACCCTCTCTTGTCTGATGCTACCCTCTTGTCTAATGCTACCCTGTCTGATGCTACCCTCTGTCTGATCCTACCCTCTCGTCTGATGCTACCCTCTCTTGTCTGATGCTACCCTCTCTTGTATGATGCTACCCTCTCTTGTCTAATGCTACCCTCTCTTGTATGATGCTACCCTCTCTTGTCTGATGCTACCCTGTCTGATGCTACCCTCTCTTGTCTGCAGCTACCCTCTCTTGTCTGATGCTACCCTCTCTTGTCTTATGGTACCCTTTCTTGTCTGATGCTACCCTCTCTTGTCTGATGCTACCCTCTTGTCTAATGCTACCCTGTCTGATGCTACCCTGTCTGGTGCTACCCTATCTTGTCTGATGCTACCCTGTCCGATGCTACCCTCTCTTGTCTGATGTTACCCTCTCTTGTCTGATGCTACCCTCTCTTGTCTGATGCTACCCTCTCTTGTCTGATGCTACCCTCTCGTCTGATGCTACCCTCTCTTGTCTGATGCTATCCTCTCTTGTCTGATGTTACCCTCTCTTGTCTGATGCTACCCTCTCTTGTCTGATGCTACCCTCTCTTGTCTGATGCTACCCTCTCGTCTGATGCTACCCTCTCTTGTCTGATGCTACCCTCTCTTGTATGATGCTACCCTCTTGTCTAATGCTACCCTCTTGTCTAATGCTACCCTGTCCGATGCTACCCTCTCTTGTCTGATGCTACCCTCTCTTGTCTGATGCTACCCTCTCTTGTCTGATGCTACCTTCTCTTGTCTGATGCTACCCTCTTGTCTAATACTACCCTGTCTGATGCTACCCTCTCTTGTCTGATGCTAGCCCCTTTTGTCTGATGCTACCCTCTCTTGTATGATGCTACCCTCTCTTGTCTGATGCTACCCTCTTGTCTGATGCTACCCTCTCTTGTCTGATGCTACCCTGTCCGATGCTACCCTCTCTTGTCTGATGCTACCCTCTCTTGTCTGATGCTACCCTCTCTTGTCTAATGCTACCCTCTTGTCTGATGCTACCCTATCCGATGCTACCCTCTCTTGTCTGATGCTACCCTGTCCGATGCTACCCTCTCTTGTCTGATGCTACCCTCTCTTGTCTGATGCTACCCTCTCTTGTCTGATGCTACCCTCTTGTCTAATGCTACCCTGTCCGATGCTACCCTCTCTTGTCTGATGCTACCCTCTCATCTGAGGCTACCCTCTCTTGTCTGATGCTACCCTCTCTTGTCTGATGCTACCCTCTCTTGTATGATGCTACCCTCTTTTGTCTAATGCTACCCTCTCTTGTATGATGCTACCCTCTCTGGTCTGATGCTACCCTCTCTGGTCTGATGCTACCCTCTCTTGTCTGATGCTACCCTGTCTGATGCTACCATCTCTTGTCTGATGCTACCTGTCCGATGCTACCCTCTCTTGTCTGATGCTACCCTCTCTTGTCTGATGCTACCCTCTCTTGTCTGATGCTACCCTCTTTTGTCTGATGCTACCCTCTCATCTGATGCTACCCTCTCTTGTCTGATGCTACCCTCTTGTCTAATGCTACCCTGTCCGATGCTACCCTCTCTTATCTGATGCTACCCTCTCTTGTCTAATGCTACCCTCTCTTGTCTGATGCTACCCTCTTTTGTCTGATGCTACCCTCTCATCTGATGCTACCCTCTCTTGTCTGATGCTACCCTCTCTTGTATGATGCTACCCTCTTGTCTAATGCTACCCTGTCCGATGCTACCCTGTCCGATGCTACCCTCTCTTGTCTGATGCTAACCTCTCTTTTCTGATGCTACCCTCTCTTGTCTGATGCTACCCTCTCTTGTATGATGCTACCCTCTTGTCTAATACTATCCTGTCCGATGCTACCCTCTCGTGTCTGATGCTACCCCCTCTTGTCTGATGCTACCCTCTCTTGTATGATGCTACCCTCTCTTGTCTGATGCTACCCTCTCTTGTCTGATGCTACCCTCTCTTGTCTGATGCTACCCTCTCTTGTCTGATGCTACCCTGTCTGATGCTACCCTCTCTTGTCTGATGCTACCCTCTCTTGTCTGATGCTACCCTCTCTTGTCTGATGCTACCCTCTCTTGTCTAATGCTACCCTCTTGTCTGATGCTACCCTATCCGATGCTACCCTCTCTTGTCTGATGCTACCCTGTCCGATGCTACCCTCTCTTGTCTGAGGCTACCCTCTCTTGTCTGATGCTACCCTCTCTTGTCTGATGCTACCCTCTCTTGTCTGATGCTACCCTCTTGTCTAATGCTACCCTGTCTGATGCTACCCTCTGTCTGATCCTACCCTCTCGTATGATGCTACCCTCTCTTGTCTGATGCTACCCTCTCTTGTATGATGCTACCCTCTCTTGTCTAATGCTACCCTCTCTTGTATGATGCTACCCTCTCTTGTCTGATGCTACCCTGTCTGATGCTACCCTCTCTTGTCTGCAGCTACCCTCTCTTGTCTGATGCTACCCTCTCTTGTCTTATGGTACCCTTTCTTGTCTGATGCTACCCTCTCTTGTCTGATGCTACCCTCTTGTCTAATGCTACCCTGTCTGATGCTACCCTCTCTTGTCTGATGCTACCCTCTCTTGTCTAATGCTACCCTCTCTTGTATGATACTACCCTCTCTTGTCTAGTGCTACCCTGTTCGATGCTACCCTCTCTTGTCTGATGCTACCCTCTTGTCTGATGCTACCCAGTCCAATGCTACCCTCTTTTGTCTGATGCTACCATGTCCGAGGCTACCCTCTCGTCTGAAGCTACCCTCTCTTGTCTGATGCTACCCTCTCTTGTCTGATGCTACCCTCTCTTGTCTGATGCTACCCTCTTGTCTAATGCTACCCTGTCCGATGCTACCCTCTCTTGTCTGATGCTACCCTCTCTTGTCTGATGCTACCCTCTCTTGTCTGATGCTACCCTGTCCGATGCTACCCTCTCTTGTCTGATGCTACCCTCTCTTGTATGATGCTACCCTCTCTTGTCTGATGCTACCCTCTTGTCTGATGCTACCCTGTCTGATGCTACCCTCTCTTGTCTGATGCTACCCTGTCCGATGCTACCCTCTCTTGTCTGATGCTACCCTCTCTTGTCTGATGCTACCCTCTCTTGTCTGATGCTACCCTCTCTTGTTTGATGCTACCCTCTCTTGTCCGATGCTACCCTCTCTTGTCCGATGCTACCCTCTCTTGTATGAAGCTACCCTCTCTTGTCTGATGCTACCCTGTTCGATGCTACCCTCTCTTGTATGATGCTACCCTCTCTTGTCTGATGCTACCCTCTCTTGTCTGATGCTACCCTCTCTTGTCTGATGCTACCCTCTCTTGTCTGATGCTACCCTCTCTTGTATGATGCTACCCTCTCTTGTATGATGCTACCCTCTCTTTTCTGATGCTACCCTGTCCGATGCTACCCTCTCTTGTCTGATGCTACCCTCTCTTGTCTTATGCTACCCTCTCTTGTCTGATGCTTCCCTCTCTTGTCTGATGCTACCCTCATCTGATGCTACCCTCTCTTGTCTGATGCTACCCTCTCTTGTCTGATGCTACCCTCTTGTCTAATGCTACCCTGTCCGATGCTAGCCTCTCTTGTCTGATGCTACCCTCTCTTGTCTGATGCTACCCTCTCTTGTCTGATGCTACCCTCTTGTCTAATGCTACCCTGTCTGATGCTACCCTCTCTTGTCTGATGCTACCCTCTCTTGTCTGATGCTACCCTCTCTTGTCTGATGCTACCCTCTCTTGTCTGATGCTACCCTCTCTTGTATGATGCTACCCTCTCTTGTCTGATGCTACCCTCTCTTGTCTGATGCTACCCTGTCCGATGCTACCCACTCTTGTCTGATGCTACCCTCTCTTGTCTGATGCTACCCTCTCTTGTCTGATGCTGCCCTCTCTTGTCTGATGCTGCCCTCTCTTGTCTGATGCTGCCCTCTCTTGTCTGATGCTGCCCTCTCTTGTCCGATGCTACCCTCTCCGATGCTACCCTCTCTTTTCTAATGCTTCCCTCTCTTGTCCGATGCTGCTTTCTCTCTTTCCCAATGCTACCCTCTCTTCTCCAGTGCTACCTTCTCTTGTCTAATGCTTCCCTTCTCTTGTCTAGTGCTACCATCTCTTGTCTCATACCCTCCGAGGAAGCAAGGATCAGTGATCCGCAGTGAAGTCTAGCTCGGGTGGGCTCCGCTGCCAGTCTTTCCAGCAGTGACTACGACTTGGGGTAGGATTATTGGAGACAGATAATCCTACATCAGGCCCTATCATAATCCTGCTCCCGGTCCTATGAAGCACAGTATTCAAAACATAAGTTTTAGCAATCCGTCGGAGTATTGGAGCTAGAAGGTTTTCCATCATAAGGTCTAAAGTAGCTGCGGAATTATTAGAAGTACATTATCCACCATGTAGCCATACTCGGCTGCGGCATTCACAGAGATAGGTGATCCAGCCTTTAGTCTAACAAATGAGTGGACCAGCAGGGAGTCTGGAGGGGGATGTAGTCCTGGTTACGGTGTGCCGCCTACTACCGAGGGCCTCCCCCAACCCGTTAACCAAGTGAGTGGGATGACACCCCTAGGAGCTGAGAAATAATCTATAATAATAATTATTATGCTATTTCTAAAGTGCATAGCTACCTCATTAGAGGTGTCCCAGCGCTAGGTACAGGTGTCCACCGGCCTCAATGCAGTTATCAAACCGGCCGATTTTAAGCTATTAGTATTGGAAATAACAATGCCTTGTATTTATGTTTTAAACCCCAAAACATAAATAGAAGGCATTGTCATTTACAATGCCAATAGCTCAACATCGTGTGAATGCGAGACCTATTGCATTGCAAATGCTTGTTTTGATTTATTGTGCACTAGTACGAGTGAGAGAACAAAAGGAGATGACCTGCTACTGCAATCCCTGAGAAGGTTGAGAGTGTTGTGTTCTGGGGTGCCAAATCACTTGTCTCTGTGGGAAGGTTAGAAGGGCAAGTGAGGTACTATATGTTAGTCGGATTCGGGCCCATAGGTACTGACGTGGTATGGTGACTCAGTCTCTATATACTGATATTCCTTGGTTCCAAGCATAGTTCTGTTCCTGAGCAGAATCCCTGCAACATGGCGTCGCCAACGCTTGGTCTGGTACTTATTAACGGGTCTCCTGAGTAGTGTTTGTGCATGTCCACAATACCCTTGCACCTTTTACTGGAGACGTCTGTGGTGTAGCAATTAATCCTCCGCAGTGTTTAGGAAGCATCTAACTCTGTTGGTTTTTCAAGCTTGAATATTAAAAGGTTAAAACCTATTTTGTGTACCACTTTGAATCCATTTCTGTTTTTCTGATGCTGAGCAGCCTGTAGCCATTCTGATTCATTGCAGACAAGTAGTTTATGCACATGTAGCGCAACATGGACTTCCTAATGCAGGTGGTCCAATTATTTTTGTAGTAGAAGCAGATGCAGCATACCGCTTTGAAGTTTTTTTTTCTTGGGTCACATTTCCAGCTGTGGATGGGAACACTAACACATTCTATACGTACACTGTACCTGCAGTGCCTAATCTATATAGACCTTATTCGCTTATTGAGATTCCTCTCACCTACTGGGAACACCAAAATTGGTTCCTTGGTGCCCGTCCACAAGTAGCTACACCTGAACTCTTGGGTCCCCTTAGTAATGAGGGGGCAATTTGACCTTATACAGACATTTAACTCAATTTGTTTCGCACCTTGTTGGCTAGGATTGGCTTGGCAAGGGCAAGCCCGTTTGCCTCCAGTGCCTCCCATAAGTCCTGCAATTGTTCATTCAGTTATGGGCAAAAGACCCACTAATCGTGAGGAAATTCCATTTTGGATCACCCAAAAAATCAACCAAATTAAAGCTGTATGTCCACTCACGGGACCACAAGACAAGCACCGAATTTTGACTATGTGCTTACCCAGTGGGATGGTTCCTGGTATTGGAGACTGTAACTCCTTGGGGACAGTTTTTGCCACTGTCTATACTATCTGCCACAGCACTCCCTCAATGTCCTTCTTACCAGACATACTCAAACAGATACAGAATGAACATGGGGCAGCTGCTGTCCTAGATTTGGGGATGAAACTAATGGGGAATTTTCCCCTAATGTCCGCAATGATTCTGACTAATGTTAAAGGTGAAGCAGCTTCTCTGCTATACGCCAGAGGCTCGCAGTGGTTGCACAAGTCGACCGTGAAAGTGAGTTGCTTATAATTATTGCTGATGTGTATACATCCTTAGGACTCAATAATTTGGGAACTGGACCTACCAAACCACATCTTGGCAAACCTAGTACAGACAAGGAAGCCAAGCTGGCCCGTGAGTTTGTTAAAAACCATGGGATACATCTAAACAACAACAAAAAGGTAAACATCGTAGAGGTTCTCCACCCCCAGTGTCCTCTGAGAGGCAGTATGATTTTCGGGATCGCACTAAAATAAAGACTCCAGACAGGTATCATGCTCCTGATACACATTCTCCTTGTTCTTTTCAGGAATCATCTGACCAGCAGTACGACAGAGGAGGGTGATCTGAACACAGAAAGGAAAAGTACATGAAACCGAAAAGGGAGACACCATGCTTGTCTGACATGAAGATAAAGAAGGAAGCAACACCTCCTCAATATAAAGTCCCTTTTCAGAAAAAGAAAGTTGCGGCTTTAACCGCTAAATATGCTACAGTCATTGAGAGCCCGCCTCCTGAACAGGAGTTGGGTGGTGACTCTCCTCAACAGCGCAGCAAAAGTCAGCATAGTGTGCCGCAATCTCCAGCAGCTTCTGGTAGTGAAAGCAACTGATACCTTTGTTACAGGTGAGACCGCTGATAGACATGTGGCCCCTCCAGATAGGTTGTATCATTAAGGTATTCAAATGGAAGGTGACATGCAAGTCACCATTAAAGCAATATTCTGGGAACATTTGACTTTGTCCTATGACATCCTGCTGTCAGAGGTCGATTGGCCCCCACAGTTTTACACACATTCCTCCAAGTAGAGGATATTATACTTCCTTCCTTTTCTGTACTTGTCCCTGAACAAGTAAAACAAGCTTACGCAGCAGAGTGGGCTCTTGCACTAGCCCATGCTACATATGGTGGCTGGGCTAAGGATTCTCCTTATCACGTTATACTGTTAAGGTCCAGCCCACAAGTGCAGCCACAATACTCAATTAAACGTGATGCAAAATTGCTTGTTAGAGAAATATTGTCCCAATTAAAGTACCAGGGAGTAATTGAACCCTGTGTCTCTCAAACAAATAATCCTCTTTTCCCTGTTTTTAAACTGGATCATTCCTATCGAATCGTCGTAGACTACAGACATTTAAACAGCCATACACGCACATTTGCAGTGCAAAACACATATAGTATGGCACTAATCAATAATGTAGTCCGTAAAAAATACAAAACCACGTTTGACATTTCCAATGATTTTTTCAGCCACAATCTAGTGCCTGAAAGCTGAGATTGGACCGGTGTTAGCGGCACCACCCTTGGTTTTCAAGTGCGATATGAATGACTCCCAATGGGCTATAAAAATAGCCCAGGTCTTTTTGCTGCAAGCATAATGTCAATTCTACACGATATTGACCCAGAATCATTGTCCCATGTAGATATCTACCTCACGGATGATGAATTAAATCAACACTTGAACAGAGTAAATCGCATAATAGTAGGATTTGCTGAATTTTACTATAAGTTCAACTTCAAGAAATCTAATATAGCTTTTCTCAGTGTCCTTTTCCTAGGATGCAAACTTAAAAATGAGGAAAAGAGTCTTGCACCTCATTTTTGGGAGAAATGTACACAGTTGCAGCCTCCAAATACATTGAAGAAATTACAATCCCTGCTAGGATTTTAAAATTTTGGCAGGAGATTCATACCAGATTATGCACAATGCATTTTACTTTTTTAATTAATTCAGCCTGATTTTCCGCTACACACTGGACATCAGAACACACAAATACACTCAGTTCACTACAATCTGATTTACTTGCTACACAACGTGTGAATACCACAAACAAAGTCATCCGGATTTTACCGGGTGCAATTGGATTTACCTACATCACTTTTAATGAAGGTGAAACAGTGCTGATTATAAATCGCATTTATATTCTGATGCGGAAATGCATTTTGCTTCCACTGAAAAATTACTGAAGGCAGTGCAGATGGCCATCCTTAAAGAACGGACGCTTGCACAAGGGAAATGCATTATTGTCGTTACACCCGTGCCGGCCTTAGAGGCTGTCACAAAAGCTGGCATTCCAAAAACTAAAGCCCTGCATCCTAGATGGATGCAAGCTTTTGATGTATTCTTCGTCTTTTACCTGTTTCAACAGACACAAGAATTTCTGCAGTATGAGCATGTTTATCTCATGTTTTCTTCTATTTTACCTCTTGATCAGTATAAATATATTATTTACACTGATGGTTCAGCTGAACCTGCTATAGGTTCTAAGCAGCAATATTTAGCGGCATGCGCTGCTGTTATTGGTGTTATGTTGGATGGCGAATTCCAACCTCAAAAAACTTGCAAGCAGTCTTTAGGCGACTCCACTGTGCAGTTGGCTGAACTGAAAGCTTTGCTTCTTTCACTTGAACATACGGATCCTGATAGGCCCACACTTATAGTATGTGATTTGTATTACTGTGTACAATCCTTTAATAATAATTTACATTATTGGCAGCAGAACGGATTTAAAGATTCTAAATGCGCACAATAAAGCATAAGACACTTTGGGTTAAAGTGGCAGACCTCAAAGACAGGTTGCCATGGACTCATGTAACGCATACATTGAGCCATCAGCGTGTGGGACCACACATTGAAGGGAATTCCTTGGTTGATGAAGCAGCCAAATCTGCGGTTGCCACAGCTACCATTGCTGCAATTACTCGTTCTATAACAAGGATAGATAGTGATATCTTGGCTGCTTTTAAGGCAAATAAAGACAGCATCCCTTTACCTAAGGGATTTCCATCCAAATATTCATACCACTCAAATGAACAACATATTCCTTTTGTAACTATTCTGGGAGTTGGTGATAGTTTGATTCCTAACCAAGATCACAGACTAGCTTTGGTGATAGATGCACACAAAGGTATTGCTTCTGCGCATGTAGGTGTGGTGTCCACTTTTTCGCTGCTACAGCAACATTATTGGTGACATGGTTTATACAAACAGGCCAAAAAATATGGCCTGTGTTGTGACATTTGTCAACAAATAAAAGCTTCCACTATAGCTCGTCCACCGCAGACACACCTGTTGATCTCCAGCAAGCCTTACAGCTGCATTTACTTGGATCATTGTGGTCCACTGATTTCAGACACTGCGTTTAAATTTATTTTGGTTGCCGTTAATTCTTGCTCTAGATTCCTCTGGGTTTGGCCACAGCGTTCGGATGACGCTCAAACTGTTATTAAAGACATGGAAGTCTTTGTCGGGACACATGCATGCAGTGCATTCCACTTGGACCAGGGTCCGGCTTTCACATTGAAAGCGTACCGGGATTCTATGGCATCCCTGGGTGTACAGGTGCATTATTCTTCTCCCTGCCGGCCAGAGGGAAATACTGTTGTGGAGAGGATGAACCCTGACTTAAAGCAATCCTTAACAGCTAGAGTATTAGGCACTGGGCGTAATTTGATCCATCACATATATATGGTTCAGAGGGCTCTAAATAACCTCCCTAAAAGATCTCTGGGTGGGCGGACCCCATACGAAGTATGTTTTGGCATCAAAATGTATATTCCAGACCTTGATGGTCCAGACATTGTGGTGGCTGCCGCGCCCTTTGACTTAGATAATCATTGTCCTGTCTTATAGGATCTACAAAAGTTCTTTGATGCCCATTCAAGCGAGCAATTAAAGATGTCTCCCTCTTCGAGTACCGACATGAAACCAGAACTTTCTGGCTGGATTCCAAAAATTGGAGATCTTGTTCTAGAAAAGGCGGCGATTAAAAAGGAATTTGTGCCATCATACCAAACACCAGTGCCTGTCCTTGGCATGCAGGGCACAATAACTGTTATGTTGCCACCGCTTCCTGGTTCTAAAGACAAACGCTTTGCCTCCATTGAAAATTTCAAATTACACCCTGTGGTCGATTATAAGTAGTAGGCCACGGGGTGTCCGTGCTAATACACAGGACAATCCTCTGCAGCTAGTGAGCACCACCAAAGCTGTTACTCCCTGGCTGGGGGTGGAGGGGGGAGAATGAGTCCGCAACCAGCAACATCACTGAAGTGAATACTATTCTTAGTACTGCGTCTTCTGCAGCTGACGTTGTTTATACTGATCCATCAGCTGTGGATCCACCACTTTTGGATTGTTTGAGTCCTGTTATAGAACCGAAGCCTCCTGTTTTACAACTAAGTGCTTCTGTGTTTTATATGGATCGAGAAGCTTTTTCCTCAGACAGTTATTCCGTTTTAGACACTCCTTCAACATGGATTTGTGTTTTCTTTTCATGGTGAAAACGCACTTTATAGTCCCGCCTTGGATATTTTCGGATTACAAGTTCCTTGGTTTTTCTTTTCCTGTGGATTGGGTTTGTGACTGTTTTTTTTCCTGTTGATTAATGGCCACTACCTCCCAGAATGTTCTGCTACTGAACTGGTCGACGGGGTGTTGGCCCCCATTCTTCTTCCCATAAACTGAAAAGAGACTTGTGCCTAGTGAACATTTCAGCCGTTCTAGTAACCAATGGAATTGTTTGGGACAAAGTTCCTTTCAACATATTCGGTCCTACGGAGATTCTGCAGATACCATATGTGTTTAAAGTTTCTATGGGGGATGTAATAGTACCTGGATTATATTCAGGTGATTGGGATGTGAAACCGTAAATTCCATGCTTTTGGAGCTGGAATATCATACTATTTTCGAATCAGAGGATTTGTACCTTAATTCTGCAAATTATACTGATATGTTGCTATCACCATTATGGCCATCATTTTCTACACAGGGCCACTGTTCAGCGTACACTTTTCAATTTCACACAATGGGAACATTGTTCAACTCCCCTACAAGGGAGTTCCAAAACATACAAAGATAAATGTAATTTTTTTTTTCCGATATGACACCTCAGATCTAACCCTGGGCGTAGTGGGCGTAGCGGGACGAAAAATGCGCGGGCGCGCGCGCATGCACAGTTTTCTCAAGGATTACCCAGACGGGGAGGAGGGCAGCCCGGGGACGCCGCAGTACAGGTAAGTGATTTTTTATTTACTTTTAATTAATGTTGAAGTACTTGTTAATAGGGGGGGTGGAGGCGGGGGCTGGCCAACTCCGCTCCGCTGCGGAGTGTGCAGAGATTTGCCTTCTCCGCAAAATGCGGAGTAGGCAAATCTCCGCACACTCCGCGGGCGGAGCGGAGGTCTCCGCCCGGCTTACTCAGATCCAACATCATACTTTTTAAATTAGTTCCCACACCACCAAAGAAATATATGCTTACCCAAACTAAGCTAATATATGCAGCTTCATTTGTTACCCAGTTGGCCCTTGAAGCATATGATTATTGGAAGGACACCATTGAACTGAAATCGATTTGGAGAACCAAACCATGGCAAGTTCAGGGGACAGAAACCTTGTTTCGAGCATGTTTAATCCGAACCAAAATGATATCACCATCCAGCAGACTACATGTCTGAGACTAGCAAAGAATAAAGAAATGTAGGCCCCGGATATTATCAAAACACACAAGATGATGGACGGAATGTTGCACATTGGCAAAACATTCACCCCCAGTCACAGATCTGGGTTTAATCCATCGTTATTTTGCTCACCACGCCACCCCAGTTCAGACATGGCCATATGCAAATCAGTCTTGACCCTGTGCCTCATGGGAACAGTCCAGCCCGAACTGCCAAGCCATGTCTTCCCTGGACCGGAATCAAGCATCCTAGGACCGGTTTCTGGCTATCAGCCGTCATCAGCCAGGATAGCTTGACTCCAGTGGCGTAGTGAGCACGGGACCCACGTCTGGGCATACCCTTCCCACATAGGGCGAACAGCAAAACACACAAGATGATGGACGGAATGTTGCACATTGGCAAAACATTCACCCCCAGTCACAGACTGGGTTTAATCCATCGTTATTTTGCTCACCACGCCACCCCAGTTCAGACATGGCCATATGCAAATCAGTCTTGAACCTGTGCCTCATGGGAACAGTCCAGCCTGAACTGCCAAGCCATGTCTTCCCTGGACCGGAATCAAGCATCCTAGGACCGGTTTCTGGCTATCAGCCGTCATCAGCCAGGATAGCTTGACTCCAGTGGCGTAGTGAGCACGGGACCCACGTCTGGGCATACCCTTCCCACATAGGGCGAACAGCAAAACACACAAGATGATGGACGGAATGTTGCACATTGGCAAAACATTCACCCCCAGTCACAGATCTGGGTTTAATCCATCGTTATTTTGCTCACCACGCCACCCCAGTTCAGACATGGCCATATGCAAATCAGTCTTGACCCTGTGCCTCATGGGAACAGTCCAGCCCGAACTGCCAAGCCATGTCTTCCCTGGACCGGAATCAAGCATCCTAGGACCGGTTTCTGGCTATCAGCCGTCATCAGCCAGGATAGCTTGACTCCAGTGGCGTAGTGAGCACGGGACCCACGTCTGGGCATACCCTTCCCACATAGGGCGAACAGCAAAACACACAAGATGATGGACGGAATGTTGCACATTGGCAAAACATTCACCCCCAGTCACAGATCTGGGTTTAATCCATCGTTATTTTGCTCACCACGCCACCCCAGTTCAGACATGGCCATATGCAAATCAGTCTTGACCCTGTGCCTCATGGGAACAGTCCAGCCCGAACTGCCAAGCCATGTCTTCCCTGGACCGGAATCAAGCATCCTAGGACCGGTTTCTGGCTATCAGCCGTCATCAGCCAGGATAGCTTGACTCCAGTGGCGTAGTGAGCACGGGACCCACGTCTGGGCATACCCTTCCCACATAGGGCGAACAGCAAAACACACAAGATGATGGACGGAATGTTGCACATTGGCAAAACATTCACCCCCAATCACAGATCTGGGTTTAATCCATCGTTATTTTGCTCACCACGCCACCCCAGTTCAGACATGGCCATATGCAAATCAGTCTTGACCCTGTGCCTCATGGGAACAGTCCAGCCCGAACTGCCAAGCCATGTCTTCCCTGGACCGGAATCAAGCATCCTAGGACCGGTTTCTGGCTATCAGCCGTCATCAGCCAGGATAGCTTGACTCCAGTGGCGTAGTGAGCACGGGACCCACGTCTGGGCATACCCTTCCCACATAGGGCGAACAGCAAAACACACAAGATGATGGACGGAATGTTGCACATTGGCAAAACATTCACCCCCAGTCACAGATCTGGGTTTAATCCATCGTTATTTTGCTCACCTCGCCACCCCAGTTCAGACATGGCCATATGCAAATCAGTCTTGACCCTGTGCCTCATGGGAACAGTCCAGCCCGAACTGCCAAGCCATGTCTTCCCTGGACCGGAATCAAGCATCCTAGGACCGGTTTCTGGCTATCAGCCGTCATCAGCCAGGATAGCTTGACTCCAGTGGCGTAGTGAGCACGGGACCCACGTCTGGGCATACCCTTCCCACATAGGGCGAACAGCAAAACACACAAGATGATGGACGGAATGTTGCACATTGGCAAAACATTCACCCCCAGTCACAGATCTGGGTTTAATCCATCGTTATTTTGCTCACCACGCCACCCCAGTTCAGACATGGCCATATGCAAATCAGTCTTGACCCTGTGTGTTTTGCATTTCGCCCGGATATTATCGCCATTGCCCACATCGACAATTGGCAACATCTGACAAATTATACTGACGAGCAACTCAATAGTATGGTGCAGCATGGTACATTTAATTCCACACTTTTAGGTCCTCACAGGTGGTTATTGTGGCCAGTAGACACAAATGGTTGTCATGGTTATTTTCTTAATTCCACACCTGGGTTTAAATCAAGGCGACACCCCCCGATATTCCCACTCACAACATTCAGGTATTGTTATCACCTATTCAGTGGGAAAATTGTGTCAATAATGGTTGTGACATTACACACTGTGTGCAGTGAAACAACATCTTTCTCTCCTGTCCGAAGACATGGACTTTATTAGGCCATAAATCTTCACATTTTGAAAGATTTATTTATGCTACATAGAATGAAATTTGAAAATTGTCCCAAATGGAAGCTGCTGCACGCTTCAGACAAATTGATCAAGATAATTTGGATAAAGTGCTTGCTGTTGTTGATAATAGTATTAATATGCTGTCTTCTCATATTTATAATTTGAATAACATTGTTTCATATGTTATTGATATTATGAAAAGTGGTATGTCGACATTGTAACATGGTCAAAGTCAGCTTAGATCTATTATGCAGTTTAGCTCGACACTTCAAACCTTTAAGAATGGGCGAGTACCATGGCGTTATCTGAATTTCAGTAGCTTATTTATGCCTTTCAATTTAACATGCAAACAACAACTAATGGCAAAGAACGATGCCACCTATACAATGTTGCATTTAGTAAAGTTAGAACAGCTCCCATTCACAATAGCCGAAACACCTTCAGCTGTCTGGTTCATACATGAGGTAATATCACTACCCATCTGAACATTTCAATTCACAGCCTGCATGAAAAATGTCCCCGTCGGTAGGTACAAATCCCCAGGAGGAAGCTTTATTCATGAATTATGGTTACTACGTTTTTGTGAACGTGCCAGCAAAGAGGTCTTTCTACTGGAAAAGAATGTGACTCTTCTGTCGGGCACTCCCTTGCTTGAAAACACGTAACAGTCCACGGTGCCTGTAATGCTTTCATAGCAAATTTGACCTGTTTTCTAAAAGGAATACCAGTTTCTGCAATATTTCCACTTATTACTGTCCTTTCAAATGGAAGTTATTTCATGCTCAGCGATCAAGACTGCTGTGGAATGCGAGCTGGGATCCCATACATTTTATCGGTTTCCCAAACCGTTACATGTTGTAATAACGTTCTGTCTCCCCCATGCAAGGAGTTGTTGATAGCCCGTTGTGGCCTTCCATTCCAACTTTGAAGGCAGATTTTAACAAGCGAAGTAGACTCAAAGCACTATGGTTTCAAAATGAAGTAGCTCTCACATCTGTCCTATAAACCTTTGAATTACAGGTGACAAGGACATCCAGTAAGATACAGTACTTGTTAAACACAAATCTCCTACTACATTTTGGCGAATTAGTTCATCATATTTTTAATGCATCTAACACTGCCAGTCTTGCGCATTTCTTTAAGATTATAGGTTCAGGCCTGGTCAGTTCATTCCAAACTATCTTCGGAGTAATACTGGCTTTTATTCATTCCCTTTTTTGTAGTGTGTTTGGAGGATTCCCGCAGCTGTTATTCCTCATTTGCGGCATGGTGATCCTATTTTTGCTTCTTCGCAATGAATGTTCCATTTGCGAGCCCCCCTGGAACTACCAAAGCTCCAGCAGTGTTTTGAGTGTATGCTTCGATACTTTGGAATCTTGTTGCTTCAAGAATTGACCATGATTGGTCGCTAACATTCCGACCTGTATGGTTTCACTGCCTCTGGTTCGCCTTCGAATGGGCACTAGATATTTGTCTGACTTTGCAGATGCCTACTCCCATTGACATGGAACTGCTAATGAGTCCTTCAGCGACCCATTTTCAGAGTTGTCCCTTGGGTCTGCGGCTTCTCCACAATGCACAGTATGAGCCACTCCTTCCAGAGGAGATATGTACGTCAGCACATGGATCACTAAATGCTGGCTCAACTAACACGGATGCAGGTTGCCTAGTAACTATCTTAGCATTGGCTGAAGCCGAGGATCATGTCTGTTCTCTGGAACTTGTGACCTGGGCTGTCGAACAATCATCTTCTGCGGAGACAGACTCCTTTTTGGAAATCCAGGACTTTGAATTCGCAATAGACATCATGGATACCTCCAACAGACCGTAATTTGATTATTTTTTTCTAAATTGACATGTTAGTTTTTTAATAAAATGATATTCTTTTTTTATAATATGCTCAGTAGACATGCTTTCAATTTGCTTATCTTATGATCGCATTCATTTTATTTAGTTATTTGTTGTGCTGTTGCCCTGACCAAAGGGAGGGTGTTCTGTGTTCCCTATATAGCCCTTTGCCATTTTCCCTATGTTAACCTAATTATGCACATTGTAGGCCACATTTGCTTTCACTCTTGTTTTGGTGCCACATTGTATTTTTCACACATAGTCAGCACATGTTTTTGTATTTTGTTCTTTTCCTGGGATTTAGTAGGAACAGTCCATGCAAGGTCAAACAACATTGCTCCTTGTTATTCTCTGTGGTCGGACACTAGCACCAAGACATAATAGAGAAACCCAGCTGCTGTTTTTGAACACACATGCTTTGTCAAAGAACCCGGGCCATGTCGTTTTGAAAACACACATCGGAGATTTGCAGGCAAAGCAAAGGTCCTGAGACGAAAGGGCTGCATCAGTTGATATGTAGAACAGCCATCTATGTATGCCAAGGTATGGGGTTCGCCACTACTCTCAGAGATCTACAATATAACACTGTGCTTCAATATTGGGGGTGCGTTTAGGCAAATCTATCAGCTAACATGACAGAGCTTTTCATTGTATATGGTCTGTTAATCATGCTAATGACATTACTGACCAGGGGCGGTTTCTCAATTAGAGCTCAGGGGCTGCGCCCCTCTGAAATTCCTACACATTTAGATAAAAACATATTAAATAGATCGATTTATTTAGAGATATGATCATATCTCTAAATAAATTGATGTATTTACGTCTGGGCTGTCTGTTTCAGGCTGCTTGCCCCGCCTCGCTCTGAAGAAGGAGATGAAAGCCAGGTAGTAAATCAACTTTCTGACCTGTGATGCAAGACGCAGTGCTTTCTGTTTTAAAGCCCTTCATTTCCATTGTGGTCTATGGTTGTATGCACTCTGTAGGCCAGTGACGCAATCAGCGTCACGGTTTTGGGCGTCGGCGATATCATCCCTGCGTGATTTCAGATGTCTGTCATTCAAAGGCATAGATCCCACCCTTTCGTCATACGTGAGAGTGGTAGCAAGCATGTCTGATCTGGTGGCTTGTTCTCGGTAATGGTAAGTGTTTGCATGCTAATGCTGTGTTATGCATATTGTGCTGAGACCCCCTCATCACACTAACCTCCCCCACTGTGACACCCCAGGCCCTCACTGCAGATCGCCCGCTACTTTAGAAGTGGAGCTGCTGTATTTTTTCCCCGCTTAATGGATCCAAATAACAAGCAGGGTTCTTGTTCCCTTGCGAAGTTGATCCAAATATCCGAGTCAAGCCCAAAGCAAGAGATATGTGCTTACTGTGGAATATGTGCTTACAGTGGACAGCTCTCTGATGTATGATATTAAAACTGGCCCTGTCTTCATGCCCCTAAGTTAACACTGATGCCTAAAACATGGATTGACTTGCAAACACTGAATGTTAAAAACGTTAAGGGAATGCATTTCAGCGATTTAGTACCTCTCTTATTTCACATGCTTTACTTAGTCTTGCATTGCCCAAGAGTTAGCTATTTTATAATGTTTTTGTTTATGTGTATTTTTTTCTGTGCATACTTTGATGCTTGAGCTATGCTAGGTGTTTATGAGGGGCACTGATTGAGCGCGCAGGTGCTAAGGCTGAAGCCAAACAAAGAGCCTGTCAGTGGGTTAGCCTCTCTGCAGAGCATACAGAACAATGTTTATGTATTCCATTTGCAACTGAAATTATGTGGATATGTGTGTGAAGGGGGTACACAGGTGTCAAAATATTTGCAAGGCAAAAATAACAGAAATTAAAGTGCTGACATTTGAGGGTGTGCAGTACATGTTTGGGGCGGTGAAGTGACAGAGATGCGAGAAAGTGCATTCAAGGAAGAGTGAAAAGAAGATGCTGAAGAGGAAAGAGAGGTGGTTGAAAATGGGCAGATGGACAAGATATGCAGAGAAAAAGAGGGTACATATCTAATATAAAGTACACATAACTGAAGGTCAAAACTCCTTCCACAGGCCTCAATGCTATTTAATTCACAGACTCACTATTTCAGAATTTAAACATTTACAATGTTAATTATTTATATCAAATCATTGTTGTTACTCATTTATCTTAAACAGCTAACACCCATTGACAAAGCCAATCATACTAACCGGCTTTAGGAGTATGTCAGTTGTGTCATTTATCTAGATACAATTACATCTCAGAGAGAAACCAAAATACCGTTGAGGTGGCACACTATAGGAATCACATACATTTATTTGACATGTTCCATTATAGAGAGCCCCCACTTTTATCATCCCACTTAAAGACCTGTCTGCACATATTTCTATATGACTGGTTGCAACCAGAAGCCGTGGGTGCTTCTCGAAGTCTGGTTGGAGCATATGTTTCCAAATTTAATGCTGCATGCAGTGCAAGACACTGGGCAAGCATACATTTTAAAGGGCTAAAGTTGTCATGCTGTACAATTTACACATTACAGTAACTGTTGAACATATTAATGCAGGAAGATATGGGGCAGTTTTTAATGTGATAATATATTTCAAGTCTACACGTTCCTACTGCTTTATAAGCCTTGCTTTATCGCTACAATCATTTGCTTTAAAATGCACCATTTGCCAATCTTTTTTTCATTTCTTTCTCAGGACAGAGACTCTCCCTGGACCCCAAGTTTATCCTCTGAACTTGTTCACATTGCTCAAAATATCGAAAAGTCATGCCCAACGTTTACGCTCACCACTTTCAAATGTCACCAGCCGCCACTGTTACTGACCTACATATGTTTTCTAGTTGTGGCGCAGTTATTGAATAAAAAAGCACAATAGTTTCAATAAATATTGTAAGCTTCCGTGGTGTCTCTTTTTGATTTATTGTGGACAAGTATGAGTGAGAGAACGAAAGGAGATGACCTGCTACAGCGATCCCTGAGAGGATCGAGAGTGTTGTGTTCTGGGGTGCCAAATCACTTGTCTCTCTAGGAAGGTTAGGAGGGCAAGTGAGGCGCTATAAGCGAGTCGAATTTGGGCCCTTAGGTACTGAAGTAGTATGGTGACTCATTACCTACATACTGATGTTCTATGGTCCCAAGCATAGTTCTGTTGCTAAGCAGAATTCCTGCAACAAAAGCAACAAGAAACATTTGTCTGTTATCAACATGGATCCGTGTAAACCACCCAATTACAAAGTCATGACTGATGGAATCAAGACTGTGATGTTGGTTGACTCTGGTTCACCATTTTTATTTATTTCTGATGTATTCTTCAAGAAACAATGGAAGGATAGAAATTTAGAAGTTAAGCACATTAAGGCTTATGGTTATGGGAAGTCAACCATTAATATGCTTGGCTATTTTGTGGCTTCCGTCTCATTTTCTTCTTGCAGAATTTTAGGAAAGGTTAACATCACAAAAAAATGGTTAGCATGTCCTACGTTGGAGACATCAAGGGAAGGTAGAACTGGCTCTGTATCCATCTGCTGATTTACCTCTTTATTGTATGACCATACAACAAGGTATTGACAGTATTAATTCTCAGTACAAAAATGTGTTTTGCAAAGAATTGGGCTTTAGTTAAGAGGTTTTCCCATAAAATTGAGCTTAAAGCTGGTGCATACCCAGTTATGCAAAGGCTTATAGGTGTACCTTTAAGTGCCATAAAAGATCTCCGTTTGTGACTGAAACAACTACAAGAAGGGTTATAGAAGCGGTCAGTGCCTCAAAAGGAGTTTCCCCTATGGTTTCAGTAAAGAAAAAAATCTGTCTCTTTGAGATTATATGCAGATTTAAGGTCTCTCAACCAACAAACCATTGTATACGGTCATCCCCTTCCTAAAATCCATGAGTTGTTAGCACAACTGGAAGGAGCATTTTTTTACATCTCTTGACCTAAAATCTGCATATCATCAATTAGAACTGGAAGACGGTTGCCGACACTTGATGGCGTTTGTAATGCCAGATGGGGTTTTTAGATATATTAGGATGCCGTTCGGATTACCATGGACGACATTTGTCTTTCAGAAACATCAATTAGCCTTTGAAACACATATATCATCCATCATCAATGGTTGCCCACTGTTTCCTTCTAAGCACACATTTCATTGTGTCCTATATGTGGATGCAAGTGCTGAATGTCTCGGAGCAATGTTGAATCAGAAAAGTTAAGGGTGTGAAAAAAGCATAGCTTCTGGTTCAAGACCATTTTCATACGCAGAACTATTATATTTGACTATTGATAGAGAAGCAATGACGTCTGCTTGGGCGGTTGAACCCTTTAAGACCTATTTATGGGGAAAGGTGGTCACTATTAAAACTGATCATAAGTCATTGTTGGCTTTACTCAATAGCAATGGGACAGGCAAGGCCTCTCTCATTTAGTGAGGATTGTATCTCAAATGTATTAATATAATTTTTGTGCTAACTATATTCCAGGATCTTTCAATGTTATAGCAGACTGTTTGTCAAGGTTACCTGATGTTGGTTCAAGGTTTAGTCAGAATTGATGGAGGAATGTGTGGTTGAGTCCGTGGATGACATCTTAACTTTGTGTGATGATGATTTTTCTAAGGAAAGTTGGATGGAGAGTATTAAATCTGATGATGATCTGCTCAGAGTTATAGAGTTCTCCAGGAAGAGTTGGGCTCAGGAAAAAATTACTTTCTCTTGTCATGCAAGTTTTTGGGAAGGTCAGAGATGTTATCTTTGTTAGTGTTGGGATTGAGGAAGACTATATCATTAGTCCTAAAAATATTTTCCGCATCATTATTAAGTTGGCTCATTCAGGACATTTGGGCTAAACACTTACAAAAAAAAGGAGTCAGAGAGTTATTTTGGTGGCCATACATGGATGTTCAAATTTCTGGATTTGTTAAGCAATGTTCCATATGTGTTAATTCTGACAAATCCCCTATTACGAATAAGGTTAATATCTTTCATACAGAGTTTCCTAAAAGGGCTTGGGAGAAGCTGGCTTTGGATTTGTTGGGCCCTATGATAAGGTTTCTCAACGTAAGGTTTATGCTTTTGTTCTCATTGACTATTTTTCCAAATAGGTTGATATTAAGTGGAAATTTCAACCTTCCACTGGCACAGTTATTTCATTTCTCACTAGACAATAGGGCATATTAGAAAAATAAAATGAAGGGGTAGGGGCAGCCCACCATTGGCAGTGCAATGCCCCCACCTCACAAAAGAGCACTACAGTCTTTCCGTCCCCCTCTAGAGGGCAGATTGAAAGGTTTGCCTCGAAGCCCACTAGACACCAAGGAAAACAATAAAAAAGCAAAGTGGTGGGTTGGACTTCCTTGTGCAGAGCCATGTCCCTAACCCAGAAAGGGAAACAGGCACAACAGATTTTCTGTCCCCCCTAGGGGGGGGCAGAGAGCCCACTAGACACTAGGAAATAATTGAAAAAACAAAACAAAGTGGTGAGGGTGGCCCACCATTGGCAAGGACATGCCATTTACCCCACAAAAGAACACAACAGTGTTTCTGCCCTCCTGGCGTCAGATTGGATACTGTGCCCCCAATCTGCACCGGTGGGGTGTAGAAAGCCCACTAGACACCAGGGAAAACATTTTTTTTAAACAAAGGAGTGGGGGCAACCTACTCTGACCAATGGTGATGCACCCTAGTCACCAGGGATTTTACATTTGGGCCTAAAAAAGGGGTGCAAGTATTCTGCCCTGGCATTTGACCATACCTCCGCCCTAAAATGGACAAACAAGTCTTTCTGACCCCCCACCGGGGGGAGTAGAGGGGGCTTGCTCCCAATTTCCACAAGAAACCAGGGGTTTCAGAATGGCGCCAAAACCTGCAATAGGTTGGAGGTGACCTACCCTGGCATCAAGTCATCCCCCACCCCAGAATGGGCAATAGTGTCGTTCTGCCCCTATGGGGGAAGATAGGAGGTTTTTCCCAATTAGGAAGGTGACCCTAATCTGCCCCCGGGGGCAGGTAGCAAGACCTCTAGACACCATGGATTTTACATTTAGGGAAAAAAGGGTGTTGGCGTGCTACCATGGCATTGGCCATTGAGCCATATACCCACCCCAAAAGGGGCAAACCAGTCTTTTTTGCGCAACCCCCCCCAGATGTTTGCCAACATGGGGGAGAAAGTCCACTGGGTGCCAGGATTCTTTTTTTTATAAAATAACGGGGTGAGGATTTTTCCATCCTGACATCAGATCTCACCCTCTCCCCTAAAGCCTCAACAGTCTTTCTGCAGCCCCCCGAAAGTAACAGCATCCCTATCACATAGTCAAGCGAGAGGACATTTTGATTCTATTGGGTGTTGTTTTTACATATGGGTAAATCGGAATTTCGTCCACTTGCCATTCAGAATGGCTACAAGATTATCTCCTCGGCTTGGGCCCTGAGAAATGACTCCAAGGGGAACCATATATCTTTGGGACTGGATTTCGCCGGCATTAACTCCCAGTAGGCAGTCAACACATCCTGAAGCCAGCGAGCCCTCCACTGCGTCGGCCCCAATACATCGCCACTCGGTGCTTCACTAGTAAAAAGAGGATTGTTGTCAATTTGCGTACGTCTGAAGGGACATCCTTCACGTACCCCAATAGCGCTAAATGCGGTGACAGTTCAGATGTGTAACCAGTGATTTCCTCAAGTGCGTCAACTACAGTGAGCCAGAAGTGCTGAATTCTAGGGAAGTCCCATGTCAGGGGTTAAAAGTCAGAGCAGGCACAGTGCAGCGCATACAGTGCGCATCCTTAATCAGGCCCATTCTGTGCATCTTTTTTGAGGTGCGGTACAATCTATTAAATATTTGAAATGTACTAACTGCAGTCTGTAATTGAGGAAGAGCACCCAGGATTGAGTGCTACAGAACTGCCACTGGTCATCAGTGCGGGAGGTGGCCAGGTCTGCTTCTCGCATCTGAAGGTCTCTGGGGACAAGTATCAGCACAGTCTCCTGCATCCCAGCATAAAGTGTCGTGGCCAGGCTGCACAGGTTGCGATCTGTTAAAGTCGCCTCCAGATCCTGAAATGTAGGTGGGGCCACAGGGAAAGAGTTGTGAATCATCCAAATGACAGCATGTATTTGATAATATGTTAACGCGTCAAGGAGAGTCCCATCAGGAGCCTGCAGGGCCTGTTGTGGATCGAGGAAGGTTCCATCTGGGTACACCATGCCCATAGAAGTCAGCCGCCGATTGTGCAGCCGGTTACGGGTTCCAATGTCAAGGATAATTGGGAAGGAGGAGTGTCCAATAAGTGGTATTGAGGTGGCAAATAGCCAGCCCAGTTGTACTCACCGTCGGAGTTCATTGCAAGCCACAGTGTCTATTCACACCCCTGCGGGCACTTGGGGTCGAGTACAGTGTCATCGGAAGGGGGCATGGTGCAGCATGGTCATGCTTAGGTACCGTGTGGGCCAGGAACTGTGTGGGGTAAAGCCAATAGTGTACAAACTGTGCTTGAGCACTATAGTAATGCAAATCCGTATCTGGAGCCCCCTGTTCTCCCTACTCAGAAGGTAGCATCATAATCTCCCATACTATTCGGGGCTGTCCACCTGCCCATGTGAGGGATACCAGTTGTGATCTAAACTGTCGGCGGAAATGCAATGGTAAGGAAAATGGCAGGTTAATGAACAGATAAAGAAATTTAGGAAGGATCACCATCTTTGCAATGGCTAGCCTCCCAGTCAAGGATAGAGGAAGCTTCTGCCAGCTCTCCACACACTCTTCTAACCATGTCATTAAGCATCCATATTTGGATTTCCGCAGATCATCTAAGTCTCTACTGAGCCAAATCCCCAGGTATCTCACTGGCTCTCTCGCCCTCTGCAGCGGGAACTCCGAGGCAAACTCCGCTGTCACAGCTGTTAATGTAAATAGGGTCGACTTGGCCCAGTTTATAGTGATACCCAATAGACCACCAAACCTGGTGAATTCTCTAATCAGTGGGTCTAAATTGTTCAGTGGATCTCGCACATACAGTTTGACATCGTCTGCATACATTGATACAAGAATTCTGCAAGGTGTGAACGCCGAGCCCGATGGGAGTAGTGCCGCCAGAGTCAAGCTGCAAACAACTCCATGGCTATGGGGAATAGTATGGGCGATAGAGGTCACCCTGTCTGCTACCTCTTGACACTGAAAAGGGGGAAGTAATTGTCCCATTGACCATTAGGTGGGCAACTGGTTGGCCTTACAGGCGTCCGATTATTCTGATTACTTTGGGCCTAACTCCAAGACGCAGTAATAGGGCAAAGAGATAAGGCCATTCAAATTATTCAAACGCCTTAGTGGCTTCAAAAACAGCACAGCCGCACTAAGACTAGGTTCAATAGTATGTGCAGCATGTTGACCAGTGTCTTACCCGCCATCACTGTATTGCCAAGCGAGGCCTCTTTAGCTAAATAATGAGTTTCCCTATGTGGCACTTCCTTGTATTCCGTAAGCTTGCCACAGATGGACACCAACATGGATGCACTGCAGTCTGTAAAATACTGAAGCTCCATCTCGTGGATCTCCTCCTCTAAGCGCGCAAGCTCTCCGCACAAGGCATGCATCACCCCAGCCTGTTTAGCTATACATACTCCCCTAATTGCCACTTTGAAGGCCATAGAAAAGACCGAGATGACACTGAACTCTCATTGTACTCGAAGTATTCCACTATAGCTGACCTAACCTCCTCCCAAAATACCTGGTCTCGCAGTGCCCCAGCCGGAAGATGCCATGTGTGTGTGCTCGCACCACCATCCGGTGGGACCATCTCCAGCAAAACCAGAGAATGGTCAGACAGTGTCCCCGCGAACACGTGTGTGACATTAGAAGTCCATGTGTCAATATTGCCATTGCCAGCCAGTAATAAATGTGTGACGATGTGGTGTGTGTGGCTGCGATGCATGTGGCTTCAGCACTGTTCGCATGTCGAGAGTGCCAAAGATAAGCGCAGTTATTGTCATCCGTTAGCAGAAGTAACTGCGCAGCTGCCTTTGGATGCGGGCGCGAGGAGTCACTCATTCTGTCAGCTTCAAGATCTCAGGCCACTTTAAAGCCAACTCCCCAAAGAAGCACCCCAGGCCCCAACCCCCTCGCCAGTCTCCAAACCTCTGTGAAGAACAGGGGGTCATCTACATTGGGACCATACACGGAAATGAGTCTGGCTGGGTGGCCCAGCAGTATACTAGAGATCAGGACAAACCGACACTGCTGTTCACAAAGGAGTATCCCCACTCCCCGGGCACAGTTGGAATAATATGCTACATGTCGTCTTCAACCCACCACGCCCACAGGCACCCCTGAGTGCCCTCCAAAAGATGTAGCTCTTGCAGCATACAGATTCCACATTGTGTCTCTGCAAGTATGCAAGAACATGTTGCACCTTGCGCCTATTATTATGGCCTTGTACATCCCAGGTCATGCATTTAATCAACTGCATTAAAAGTAATAACATGGTGTTAGAGCTCCTGGCATGCATGTATGAGTCACAATGTGTGTGAGCCTACAACGTTGCGCTGAGTGGCAATAAAGAGAAAGATCAACATTACATTTTGCAGCCAAAAGGTTGTCAACATCAACATGGCTTCGACATCACACCCGCCTTCCACCTTGGCCCCCTAATGGGGCCAAATACCCCCAAACCATCCTCAATGTGACGCCCAACGAACAATCAGAGTGAACAACCAGGGACTCATTCCACAGGGTTGAACCAGGGCTCCAGCACTCTCCCAGCCTGAGGTAAGCTGGGTGGCAGAGCAGTGCAATGTCGGGCACTCATGGCCCACCCGGGTGGGCCACATGACACAGATATAATTTCCATCATTACCGTGAGTCCTGCTGCGTTATCACTATGCCATGTCTGTTGGCCCCTCGGGGGTCAGCAAATGGGCAGCGTCCTCTGTGTTATAATCTACTTGTTGGTTAATGCATCCTCCCTATTGTTGTTCTCTGCCTTGCTGCTCAGCCAATGGTGAGGTCATTGGAATGTTCAGAGTGTTTGTGCTTGAGGAAGAATGAGTTGGAGTGGATGGGCTGAGCAGCAAGGAGGCTGCTCCTGGTGGGGCATATTATATGAATCTTACCATCATCCTGTAACCTGTAACTAAAGAAGTAACTTCAAGAATACATCCATAATCTTTTCTACAAGACCTGTCTACATATCTCCCTTCATTTTAACACTCTGCCAGCTAAATAACGTCCCACCAGTCAGCACCGCTAGGGATCATGATGCCCAGCCAAGCCCTGTACACTTGCAGTACATATCGAGGACAAATCCATGGTCTTTGATACGATAAAGCATCTGCGGCGGTCCCACCATCAACTGCCAGGCAGCACAATCATATGCAGTGCTAGCCAAGTACGCGGCTCCTCAGTCATTGACACTCAGATGTCCTGGTTCAGCATCCTATGGCACCGACAGCGACCCCCCTACAGTCAAAAGAATGTTTTTGACAGATTTGGCAGCCGGCTTTCAATCTGTAAAGTAGTAAGACTTTCCCGAGTGGTATATACGCAGCTTGGCTGGGTAAATCAAAGAGTACTTGGCATCCATTTGTTGTAGCAAGCACTTGACTGGTAAAAAATCCCTTCTAGCAGCCCTCACATCGACTGTGAAATTTGGGAAGGTGGAGATCTCATTCCCTTGGTAATGGAGTGGCAGCTGGTTTCTTGCAAAGTGTGTCTTCAAACAGTGCTAGGAGCATCGCCTCGACATAGTCTTCCATGGGACCAATCACAGTCGATTCCAGCACACTGACGATGCGTAAATTATTTTTCCGTGATCGTGCATCCATGTCTTCATTCTTGTTGCAGAGAACCTCTAGCACTTTTTCTTTCTTGGAGCAGCTTCTCTCTAGCCATGGAGTGCCCATTCTCTATGTCTGATGTACGAAATTCGAGTTGGTCTAGTCAGTCATCGTGCTTGTAAACTTTTTCTTTGAGGCGGTCAAACCTGTCTGTCAAGAGATCTATTTTAGTATCAATAGCGGTCAGGCTCTGCTTGAGGTCTAGAAACATAGTGTGGATGTCTGTCTCCAGAGTCGAGCCCTCTTCATCATCTTGACTTCAGAAGGTTTATCCGTCATATGGGTCTTCCTGCGATTTTCAAAGGAGAGCTTGGACTGCCTATCTTTGGTTTTCCCCATCATGCACCAGGTGTAGTGAAGTAGGCCGCAGTGACAGGAAATGAGCAGAAGTAATTGTTAGCTTCTTAGTCGGGCACCACAACCATCAGGGTCCCCCCTCACCCCTGAGGGAGTGCAGTGGGGGGGCACAAACAGACCACATTCCCTGCAACGGGCCAGTTATGTAGATCAGTTATCCACCATGAGCACAATTGTCAGTCCCTGCCAACCTGATCACTGTGCGCCTCTGCAGCTTGTGGGGAGGGGGCTCACACTTTCCCTAGTCCGGGCCCCACCACACCCAGTTCTCCTGTGTCGGGGGGGCACGAGCAGACCAGATAATACCAAATGAGTTCCTTGCCTCAGGAGGAGAGTCTGACAATCGCATAGCAGCATTACAGTCAGCCCAAAGTGTGGGGATGCTTCATCCAATTCTGCATATGCATTCACTGAGCCACAGGATCAATCCAAGCCCACCACATACATTCCCTCAGAGCAAGTGCCCCATGCAGGCTCCAGGACCCTATGGAGTCATAGGTGCTCCCATACAGCCTGCGCCGCTGGGCCAATCACCGTCTCTAGGATCGTATCAAGTTCTGCTTATTGGAGTCCATTAGTCTCTTCAGCCAGTCAAACAACCATTCAGTGTTTCATGCGGGCCACTATGAGCAGGTGACCCGTCTGCCTGCGCGAACCAGCCTGGGAGTTAATCCCCTTTCGTCGATGTGCTGTGTGATCGCCGGGGGCCCCCACACAACCGCCACCACTGAATGCAATATTGGGTAGCCCTCCGCAACCACTGTTTTTCCGCCACACCAGGCCAGCTCACCCAGCTTCAATTAGAGTAAGTGAAGCAGCCACAGCCTCCCACACGTCGGTCTCTTAGGTGCCGGGCCGCTTGCTGTCTCAGTTTCATTCACCCGGCAGGGCCGTGGTCAGAATCCTGTACTTCTTTCTCCTCGGGCACCGGTCCACAGTTTTCCGCAAGAACTTTGTTTGACCAGGTGCCCACACCGCAGCGCCAGCAGCTGCATGGGGGCCCGCCGCCTATGATACGGGCCTGGCCCAGGCCACAATCGGCCCCAATCACAAGACCATCTTCCGCTCACCTCCAAGACAGAATTTGTGGCTAGTTTATCATAGCAATGGTCCAGACATGCAAGCAGTGCTGAGCCTCTGATTAAATAGGATAAATTACAGATATAATGCTCCAGCTGGCAGAGCCTCACAAAGTCACAACTATCTTGTGGCCAGGCACTCTAGTGCCCCCCAATGGCTAAGAATATTGATATCATCCATTAGTGTATCCTACGAGTCATTGCAGACTATCAATAGGCCACCTATGCATCTGATTCAGATTTCTATGTTATTCTGGTATACTTCCATTTCTGTACTCCAGGCAAAAGTTTGCTTGAAGAAGCCCATTATAAGATTATCATATGAAGGGGTGAATGTGGTGACCACAGTAGTGCCCCTTCTTTGCAAGTAATACTCACCTTGAAATAGAACAGAAGCATTTTCTACAATGAAGCCGATCAGCACCTTCGTATGTCACAAATAAGAATCCAATCTATTAGACGGTATTTGAGTGACTTAAAACCATCCATATGGTTAATGGAAGTAGAAAGAGAGCATACATCTAAGGTCACTAAAAGCCAATCAGATTGAATAGGGAGGCCCTCTAGTTTAGGAAGAACATCCCCTGTATTTTTCATAGCTGATGATAAAGCTGTACAAGGTCCTACAAAATTATATAGCTATTAGAAATATTTGCTGTGCGGCCACACACAGTTAAGTATAGGTCTATACTTTGGGGATATTAAGAATTTATTAAACTTAAGAAGGAAATTGGGTGCTGGAACAAGAGGGAAGTCACATTTCAA
Source organism: Calotriton arnoldi (assembly GCA_963921515.1). Classification (NCBI taxonomy): domain Eukaryota; kingdom Metazoa; phylum Chordata; class Amphibia; order Caudata; family Salamandridae; genus Calotriton; species Calotriton arnoldi. The sequence continues at coordinate 20,626 of CAWUFW010022343.1, read as the reverse complement.
ATATTTGACCTTTTCAGATGTCACCGGCAGCCTTATCAATGCCGGTGTCAATAAGGGGATTCTGGTGTTTTTCAGTTGAATAGTTGGATCATAATTAAGTTTAGTGTAACAATCCCTTTCTTTTAACTCTCTATATACTTCCCGATACACTAGTGCAATACTTTCCCCCTTATCTGAGATCTTTATGACAATTGTGTTGTCATTTTTCAAAGAAGCTAGGGTTTTACTCTTCCCTATTGTGATGTTACTCCTGTATCTAGACTGGGTAAGAGTAAGTTCAGTGAAAGCATTAGTACATTCCTGACATACTTGTTGTTCGAATACAGAGAGGGAGAATCCTCTAGTTGTGGATAAATCAATGATTTAGACCTAAATCCACTCCTCTCTCTGTAAACCCCAATCTAGAGTATCCAACTGCGTGTTTATTGCTGAACATCGCTATTAGTGTTTGATGCCAAACCATGAAAACAGACTAATATGGCCAAATTCCCAATAGATCACTGACGGTACTCATGGTTTGTGGAGGGTTCAGTTTATTGGGTTCAAAGGCACAGAATTATTCCAAACACATCTTTCGAGTAAACTTCAACAAATCAATACTAAAAGAAGGAAGATCAATGTCTGAATTGGAGCAGAAAGATAAACCTTGTGACAGTGCTCCTATTTTAGTCTCTGGTAAATGTTTATTAACTAAATTAATTACGCACAGTTCTGATATAGGATTGAAATTAACTTCTTAATGTTGCGCTTGGAATATCTTTTGATCTGAAATTTTTGTTTCCTTAATACTTTTGAATTGACTATCTTTCTGTATTGTTTTTCTCTTCCCTTTTTCTTTTTTTCTTTTTGATGTACTCTTTTCTTGTTGATCTAACCCCCACTACAAGCCTTACACACATTTCATGTAAAAAAAAAAAAAAAATCTGGTGTCTTGTTGTAGGTAGATGGTTGTTCTTTGTTATCTGATGAATCTACACCAGAAGAGCGCTGAGTACCATGGTTGGCAGCCAATGACTGTTCCACCAATCTTTCATCTCTACAAAGGTGATAATATTTCTTATGAGAAGTGTATGCTGTATCATATGCTTAGTCATGAAGATACTTTTCAAACTGGCCTTGCTTGCGTGCAGTGATGTCATTCTGATATTATTTTAGAGTACTGCTGATCTTATCATAAAAATCAACAATGTTGTTGAACTTGTTATTCTGCTGTAGATCTCTAGGCAGGTCCCATCAATTTACAAAACAGTCCTATGAGGCAGAGAAGGCTGACAAAAGTTCCATAGTCGGTACTATGGTATTAGCGTCATCAGCGTAAAATATCTCCACTGATTTCGGAATTGTTTGACATAGGTGCAATTCTGCTGCTATACCTCATCGTAGTTCTTGCTCCTGGCAGTGTACAGTCTCAGTGCAGGAACTCATCCAGATCCCCATCATGCACAGCAACAGTGCTATCAACCTGTTTAATAACATTACCTGAGACTTACTCAGTTACTCTCCTCCCTACCAACATGAAGGGATTCGGTGTAATCAGGCTCTGTGTACTTAAAGGCTCCCTGAGGATTCGATGCCAAGAGCCGGAGATGGTTTTCAGTGAATGCACAAACAGCCTCTCTTCTCAGTAGGTTTTCACCAGGCCTCTTAGCTGTGTCATGGAGTGCAGTCTTGCATCCCCTCATGCTTTCTGACACTTGAGGTCACGCTCTAAACTCTGGGGCGTAGCTGCCATTGGTGCACCATGGGTAGTGCACCGGGGCCTGGCGCCACGAAGGGCCCATTGAACCTTGATGATTGCTGTTTTTCACTAACCCAACAGCAGTCATATGGGTCATTTTCCTTGCTTGCACCAGGGACCATGGCATTCTTTCCAGTTTACTGTTTAAACTGTGCAGATAGACGGCCTGGCAAAGCAGAGATCAGAAGAGGGCAGCGGGATCGTTACTGAGGAACCACCATCAATGAGTACTGTCCATCTGTGCACTACCTCATACCCCAGCACACATATGCCTGAGTCACTCTCTCGACCTCAGCTCCTCCTCCCCTTGTTCCAGGTCAGAGCTCTGGACGCCATGTCTTCCACTCTAGAACCACCGCTCGGGAGCTCCTCAGTGTTAGAATGAGCAGAGGAGGGTGGGCTCTCACAACCCCATTCAGTCTCGTATTGTTGCTGTGAGAGTCCTCATGACGGAGGCCATGCATCATCAACCTCAATGGGGACTGGGAACCGAAGCGGGTTACGCCCAGTCACAATAACTGCTGTTCCTCACCCACAGGCACTTCCAGAGTCCTCATTCCTTCACAGATGGTCTATGAGATGAGCTGCCAACATCTTTCTACTCTACCTTTAGTGCTCTTGCACCAAGCCTTGTATTGGCACCACAGATGGCTTTCTTCTGACTAGCCACGATTTACCGTGCCTCTAACACATCCTACCGCCAAAGTAGGTAAATGTAAAAGGTCTTGAGACACCTGGAGTGATTTTTGTGAATCTCAAATCGTATTTGCTTGCTCCAGAGGGAGTCAGATCTCTAAAAAGGCAGTACAAATATACGTTTTTTGGTTAAAATAGAAAATCCGGATTGACTTTGGAGAATACTGGGATAAACCTAGCTGTATAAACATGTCAATCATAGGGAACATCAAGGAATGTGTCATGCAAGCAAAGCTAGGCACATTACTTCAAAGAAACAAATGTAGACCCTTGATAAACGAGTGATTATTGATAAAGGAGAAGGCTGGTTTTGAACCCTTCCTAAACAGGGATTCCCCAGAGATTACACATACATTGTCATACATTATTGAACGCTTCCAGTGAGTGCATACTGCTAGATGACACAGAAAGGAAAGCAGTAATGGAGCCCGTGTATGCGAGATGGACAGAATTGAAACTATATTGCAGTTGAAGCCCTTTTGTACAAAAATGACCAACTTGCTCGGGAGATGGTTAGTCTCTTTGGGGCACATGCATCAATCAAAATACAGTTCGCAAACGGGCCGATTCACAGAATAGGCCCCTTTGCGACCGGTATTTTGCTATTTGGGATGCATCAACCCAAAAGCAAATTCGCAAAATAGGTAATCGCAAAATTTGCGATTACCTATTTTACTAATGCATTAGGAATCGAAATTTGCGATTCACAATTAAGAAATGTGTAGGAATCGCTAATATTTTAGCGACACCTACATGCATAAGAATTGCGATTCCTTAATAGCGATTCCTTTATAATCGCTATTAAGGTATCGCAATTCCTTACTTTGATGCATGTGCCCCTTTGGTCAAAGACTATGGCACCGGAAACTATTGGTACAGGATGAATTCTCTAAATATATATATATGTATATATATATTCTACTATCAACATTCATTTGGCCAGCATGGCTACCTACAAGGAAGGCATCGTAGTAAGTGGCCTCTATGTAAAAACTTCACAGAAACTGAAAATGGTGTTATTAATTTGTAAAAATGACAAACGTTCAAACTTTAATTTCAATACTTGACCATCTAGGTTCTCTACGTTTTTTTATTCTTTTTTTATGCCTTTGCTATTATTTGTGGCGTTCTAGCCTAACAACAAACTGTAAAGAAGGATTTTATTTCGATGGGTCACACTGAGTTAAAACTAAAATCCAGATAACAATAAAACAGGGCTATCAAAATTAATGGGGCAACATTTCAAAGCAGGCATCAAGTTTGTTCCCAAGAAAAGAGCCTTTGTCCTGGCCTTTACATCGATAAGATGCAAAAAAGTTTCGGTTATCACAATGAAGTAACTTTCACTACATTTTTCAAGGCCACAGTACTGCTGCGGTCAAACCCACCATTGATTTTGAAAGTACCTTTAGAGTTGCACATTAAACTTTCGCTTCCATCTTCATCCAAGATCAAGTACCTTTAGCAGCGAGAGCTCGGGACAAGCTGGACACTAAGCAAGTCCTATTCTGCTTCTTAGGGAATCTGCAAAATAGATCTACTGTGCTGTGGCCTTTGGAGCCTGCAGCTCATGCCAAGGAGGTTGAAGAACTGACCACCGAGGTGGATTTCCGACAATATTGTACTTTGGCATTCAAAGGCCAAAATTGCTACACAAGGAAGAACAAGCGGTGCAGCAGCTGTTACTATGGCTCTTCATACGGGAAGGTTGTTGCAAGACATCGGTAAGGCACAATGTGGTATGTGCCATTCATTTCTGGCTGGATATCTAATCCAGAGGAGAGACAAGTGTGGTATAGATGGTGCTGCAGCGCCTGTTTCCGTAAGGCGAGCCTTACTACCCTCCTCCCATGGACACAGGCTTGTTGTTGATGTATTGCAAGCATGTGTATCTATGAGATAACGCACTAACTTAGGCACAGCTGTGCTGCAGAAGCTGAAGATGGTATCCTCCTCATTGAACAGGTTCCTGTGAGAAATTAATTTTTTTACATACTATAAAATAGTATACCCTTACAATGAGGAATAATTCAAAGCATGTGAATTTATGAAAGATACTAACAGTAGGGATCCACAGCTACAGGAGTGCAATATTTGTAGGCAGGGAGTTTGGCAATCCACTCTGCTTTCCTAGATAACTAGATAAGGAGTTTCAAGGAGTGTGCTAGGGATAGGAGTGAAGCTTGCAGTGGCAAGCAAAGGTTTTAGTAAAAAAAAAAATGTAAGTCCGTTTTTATATAGCGCAGCTACTCACCCTTACGGGTCTCAAGGTGCTGGGGGCCGGAGTGGAAATTAAGTGAGCTATTGCCCAGAGTCACATGGTGCTGAGCTGAGCTGCCGCCGGAGCCGGGGATCGAACCGTGAACCCTGTGCTCTGAAGTCAGCTGCCCTGGCCGCTGCTGCAAATTAATGTTTTTTTAAAACCGATAACTCTAGGATTGCAACATTTTTCCAAGGGCCAAAGTTCCTGCCTCAAATAAGCATCATGAAATGTGTGCTCTGAAGTGGCTTCAGCAGCATCCAGTACAAAATGAAACACACACAAGGATGTGATTGGCAGTCAAAAGCAGAGCTGAAAAAATAACAGAAACTGAGCTGAACAAAAAAGGAGGTTGATGCAGTAGTTTACAACTATGTATTTAATGCTCTGTATTTGTCTTTTTGCATTGCAGTCAACCTACACTTTCACCTTATAGTCCTGATTCATTATCACTTTGAAGTTCTTAGTACTAGATTCTTAATCCCATGTAGCTTCACCGTCTCGCAGTTCCTGATGGTTAGTCAGCGCCTGCTCAGAGACCTGCGATGGAGATGCACAGTGGGCACGTTAAAAAACCTTCGATAGCCTCTATTTCGCGTCTTCGTACATTATCCTGATGATGCGGATCACCCACTGAAGCTCGCTGATGCATACTGTCCAGTTCACTGCAAGACCGCAGTCCACAACCGACAGCCCCTCGAAGTGGCTGAGGTCCTAGCTCAGCCAGCTAGACTTCACTCACTGCTCTCAGCTGGTCTAAAATACATTTTGTACCCTTTCCAAAGCTGTTGTTAAGGCCCCCGGTGCTAAGCCTGTTTTAGCAGACAGCCTAAAGCGTACTCACAGTGGATACCAGTTGTGACAGTCTGGGTGCTGTCCTTACCTAGATGAAAGAAGGTCAGGACAGAAGTGTGGTCTTTGCATCCCACACATTATCACATGCTGAAATGACGTATTCTACTATTGAACACGAAGGGGTAGCACGGGCCTGGGGTTTTGAGTATGCCACAACTTATTTGTAGCGCAAGGCTATCTGTAGCCACAAGGACCACAACCCGTTTTTGTTCATTATAATGTTACTGCAACAGCATCATGGATAGTGGTGCACACTTTATATGACTAGTTTCGCCAGTTCAGGATAGAGCCAGAATAGATTTTTTTTTTTTTTTTTGTCCTCATTCGCCACCAATCTCGCTTCGAGTACATACTCAAGCAGTCCATACCCCCAATCAGCAAGCTGAGAGGCGTGAGCGGCTAAGGATTGAGAAAGCCCGCCTACCGGCACCTAGACTTGCCTATATGTACACAAAGACAACACCTGAGATAACTCTATTTACAAGCTCCAAGAGCTAGATGGCCTTTATCTTAAGAATTCCAGCTCTATACTGGGAATCCCCGTCCTGGCCCATAGAGTATTAAGGCAGCATAATCATAGGACCCGGCAAAAAAAAAAAAGGGGGGGGGAGAAAAATCCCCACACAATCAACTCCGGGTCCCATCTTGCTTAAGTATATTCCAAAATATTCTCTTCTTTTTGCTGCCTGTTCTCAATAAATCCAACTTGGAAGTCGCCAGAACGGAAGATTGCCAATCAAAAAAGGAGGGAGGGATACATTCTGTCCATTTCATGCATATTTGTCTCTAGCTAGGAGCATAACATAAAAAGTAACTGACCTTGCAGGGCCTTTGATACTATCCTGTAACCCAAAAATAACCAAGGGCAGATCAATAATAACAGGGCATCCCATTATGTCCGACAAAAATTTCTCAATGCTGTCCCAAAAAGAAGACAGAGCTGGACATTCTTGAAACATGTGAATGTCGGAAGCCGAGGCCAGTCCACATTTCTTACAGCATACAGGCGACTTTTTATTGATTTTGGAAAGCCTCAGTGGGGTGAAATAAGCCCTATGAATTGTGAAGAGATGGTTCCTTTTTAACCACGCTGGTTTTACAATTTCATATAAGAGTTTACACGAATCCAGCCACAATGTGTCACAATCTAAAGCTGGTAAAATGCTTCCCCACAATTCCTTGGCCAGTTTGAAATCCCCATCCACTTGCTCCAAAATTGCCTGATACCAAAAGGAAACTTCCTTCTTTCCTCGGGGTCTAGTCACAAGATTATATTCCAAATCATTGCCTCCCCCTAATAAGCTTCCATAAGTTGTTTGTAAGTGCGACTGAGCCCAACTAGCCAACTGGAGATATTTAAATTTAGAAAGGCCGACCCAACCCTTTCCCTAAGTTGTTCCCATGTTACTAGGGTACCATCTAAGATCAAATCCCCCCAAACTGCCAAACCGGCTTCCCTCAGAGGAGCCGCCAAGCTATCCCTCAGACACTCTGGACCCCCGGGAGAATCCCATAAGGGCGCCATGCTGGAGAAGTATCCAAGAGCGACCGACCTCCTCAAATCTGCCCATGTTTTACCCAGGCCCTGCAAAACCTTAACCCTAACTTTTTTAAAGAACTTAGCATCTCCAAATTTAAACAAAAAACCCTCCACCGGTAAATGTGCCCCCTTAAGCATGGCTAAAAACATCCCTCCTGCTCCGATGTTGACCGGCATTTTCAATAACATACGTGCGTGAGAAAATTGGAAGGCCCAAGCATAAAGCTGGATATCTGGCAAGGCAAGGCCTCCCTTCTCCCTCCTACGTCTTAGCTTTTCCAAGCTATCCTCGAGAATTTGTATCCCCAAACAAAAGAGTTAATATCCCTCTGAATTTTATCAATTTGTAATTTCTCAAAGTGAAGAGGAATACAGTTAAAGAAAAAGGTAATCTTCGGGAGGATTGACATTTTGACCAAATTGGCTCTACCAATGACAGAGAGGGAGTGAAGCCCAGGTTTTCATTAACTTCCTACATTCTTTCGCCACCATAGTCAAATTTGTTTCGGCTATCTTAGCTATATCTTGCACAATGTTTACCCCCAGGTATCTCATTCTGGAGCTTATCTGGTGCTGATACTGATTTGCCACCTGGTTCCAAACCATTATCTCAGTTTTAGCAGCATTAATTTCGTAACCCGAGACAAGTCCAAACTCCTGGGCTTGGCTGATCACAACTGGAAATGCCTTATCTAAATCCGCAGTAAAAATTAAAATATCGTCGGCATATAGGGCTACCTTCCTCTCCCACTCTCCGTACTTGAAAGACTGAATGTTGGAATCCTCTCTAAGCCGTTGAGCAAATGGCTCAATATATAAATCAAAAAGGAGAGGGGAGAGTGGGCAGCCCTGCCTAGTGCCCCTAGATATATTAAAGGGCTCCGTGATACTGTGATACCGTGATACTGCCATTTACCATAAGTCTAGCCGAAGGTCTCCTATAAATAGATTGTATTGTACGACGAAACTTCTCGCCAAGATTGAATTTTTCCAAGACCTCCGACAGGTATATCCAATTTACCCTGTCGAAGGCCTTGGTGGCGTCTAAGGTCATAGCTGCTAGAGGGATGGAATATGTGGAGGCCAGATCAATCGCCCCAATTAGATCATATGTTAAGTGCGATAGCTGGCGGCCCTTTACGAATCCCTTCTGGTCAGAATGCAGAATGTCTCCTACCACTATGCCCAGTCTTGCTGCCAATATAGAGGTGAAGGTTTTATAATCAGCATTCAATAAAGATATGGGTCTATAAGACCCACAATTTGATGCCCTGGTTTCAGAATCAAGACTATAGTAGCATCGTTCCATGAATCTGGCGGGATCAGTCCAAAATATTTTGAACATCAGGCTCACTCGTAGATGGGAAGCCAGTAAGATCTCCCACTTTGAGTATGGAGAAGGAGCGGGCAAACTCCTTGCTTGGAAGAGTAAATCGGACCGAGCAAGGAGTTATATTAAGGAGATTAGAAATGAGAAGGGTACTTTAGTTACTGATGAGGAAATTCGGGACGCCTTTCAGGTCTTTTTTCAATCAATTTACCAGGAGGGTGGCAGCGTAGATAACTACAGTGCACAGAGGTGGCTTGGGGATATTTCGCTTCCCTCCCTTAGTTCAGAACAACAGCAATATCTAGACAGGGCCTTTACCTGTGTTGAGGTAAGGGATGCTATTTTTAATGGTAACAATGGGAAGGCCGCAGGGCCGGATGGGTTACCAATTGAGATCCAAAGAGTAATAGGGGATCAGGTTATTTCTATCATGACTAACTTGTTTAATCAGATCTTGCAAAGAGCCAGAATAGATTAAAAAGTGTGTGGTTGCCACAGTCACCGATGGCATTTATATGGTTTCGCAGATCAGACAAGTTGCCTGGGAGGATGGCCTATCAAATGATAAAGTTTTGACTGATTTTCAAGTTTCTGGAAGATTGTGCAGGATAATGTCAGCGGGAGAAGGTGTCATTACTGTGGCTCCTGCTGCTCACACGAGGGAAGAACGCTGGGCCATGTTGGGGCCCGCAACTGGACAACTGCACTGTGGTTTATGTAAAAAAAATTATACATTTGCATAAATCCTTGAAAATTCATAAATGTCAATTACATCGAGTGGAACACATGCAGGGACCATGGAAATCTTGCTCTGGATTTTTCTTGGTCCTTTTGAGGTGAAAGTGGAAAGAAAGGAGAAGGCAGAAGGGAGGAAGGCTTTGATTGAATGATAAGTCACGAATTGCGCTGAGTTAAAAATGTGCTGCTATTCCCACTACAGATGCTTCAATAGATATTTTTGTGAGAGTTGTGGTTTTAGGGAAGGGTTTCCAACTTCAGTCACCATCAATAACGGAGTACAATTTACTTCTTTGAAAACTAAGCATTTATTGGTGAAATTAAACTTAACAGAACAGCTTTATATGCACAAGAACGGCTTAGTAGAAAGGCTTAATATGGGTATTGTGGATGTATGCAATTGGCTTTGGCCTCAAATTCAGACGTTTGGCAACAGTTTAGGGAAAGTATTTTGTCTTATAAATATATCCCTCCCAATACCATAGCTTTTTCTCCACTACAGTTGCCTAACAGACGCCAACCAGTGTCGGACTTAAGTCCTTGTGACCAAAAATCACACGGATGCTTTGCGGCCTGATTTGTATTTTTAAGCCATGAAGAACGTTGATGGTCAGTGGGTCAAGGGAAGAGCTGGTATGATGCAGAGTATGTCGTGTTGGAAAAGAATATCAAAGTGCAGAGTGAAGAGACTTGGTTTCTCTACGAAAGGCTAATCAACCATTTCCCAAACCTTTTACAATGGAGTTGTCGGGTTCCATACTCTTACCACTTCTGCGATATAGTATGGCCAGATGAAACTATCAAAGAATAAAAAATCAGTTGAATGAGGAGTATAAGGGTGCGCAAGGAATAGGAGTATAAGACTGGAGATTCTGAGTTGTTTGATGCAAGGAATTCTTTCATCGTGCTGTGCCGAACTACCAGAAAGATTTGGCAGCTGGAGGAATTTAAAGATTTTTTATTAGGCTGATATTTGTGTTTTGTTTTTGTTTAACCCCTTATCTAATGAGGCTCTTCCACCCCCAGTGCCCAGAACCCTTTTTTAGGTTTTGCCTGCACATCGCTTGTGCTCTGCTTGGGAAATCTCTTGTAATAGAAAAAAAATCTTAAAAGGGGCTTACATCCTGCTCAATACTTACCTTTACTTAGTATTCATTGATTCCAACGTCACTCTAATTTACATGCTTCTGATGGGTCACAACGTCATCTGTTTTCACTTTGCACATCTTCCTGCTCTGCTTTGCCTGCCCATGCCATGGAGACTGGTCCAAGTACAGCTTCCAGTCACTGGTCACTGCCCACTGGCCAGTGGCCATTGTCCTTACACTGGCTACCCACTTTGAAGATACTTTTTTAAATATTTGCTATCAAGCACTCCATACGAATGCAATTGCAGGTCGTCTTCTCTCCTCCCCGGCATGTTAATCCACCACCGCTGACCGCCACTGTTGTTCATAACAAACATCCTTCCACTGCTTTTAACCCACCACGTCCTCCACCCTGCTCTCTGTTCTTTTGCCCATCTCCCTGCTTCAGCCACCTCCTGCGCTCTCACCCGTGTATCCAAAGGTATTGGAGTTCTTTAAATGAGCACCATTTACATTACAAATAGACTCTCAGTGGCCACTCCTCCGCTAAGGCAGAGGAGCGTCAACCCACTGCTTTTCAGCAGTGTAAATAAAGGAAAAATAAAATGATAATAACTCATTTTATTTTTTCCTGCTGCAGCAGCATTGCGGGGCGGGGCGGGCCTGCTCTGCTCACAGAGCAGCGTGGAGGAGTGGTGGGCACTCTGTAAGTGCACATGAATGTTTGGCCGGCCGTCTTGGGCCGGCCAAACAGTCATGCGCACTTTGCATGTTCTCCACCCAGGCTGGCTTACAGCCTGGGTGGAGAACATGCCCAAGGTCCGCCTCCCCCGTTTGAGCACTGAACTGCGGCGCTCAGACCAATCACAACGCTTCATTGGCTTAGGGGGAGCCTGGGTGCTTCCTGTTCCGGCCCGACGCGGAGGAGAGACGTGGCGATGAGGTAAGTTTACTTTTATTTTCTTACACCCCCTTTCCCCACCCTGCTCCCCGCCTCGCCACCCCGATCCATGCCAGCCGCCACTGTAAACACTTCCCCCGCTGCTTTTAACCCACCACGTCCTCCTCCCTGCTCTTTCACCCCCTGCTTCAACCCCCTCCCGCGCACTCACTCGTGTCCCCGAACATACTGGAGTGCTTCACACAAGCACCATTTACATTACACATAGACACTTTCATTTTATTTTTATTTTTCTACTACACATGGGGGGATTAAGTGATTTGTCCAGGATCACAGGATGTTGAGCTGGCGCCAAGACTTGAACCTGGTTCCCCAGTTCCAAGGTCAGCAGCTCTGCCATCAACATGCATTAGTTATGTTAACCCACCAGCCCCGGCCCGCCGCAATTGCTTTTAACAAGCCCCTCTCCTTTTAAAACACCTCCTCCTCCTGATCTCTGTTGATTTACCCACCTCTCATCTCCAAACAGAAAAAAACACACATAAGTAATAGAACAGCGCTTAAGCGCATGATCAGAAAGTCAATATTCCCTAAATACACCAAAACGCTAGTAATACAAGAATTGACAAAGCCAATAGATCTCGCATAGGCGAAACCTTTTGGCTTTGCCAATGTCTTAATGTTTGGGGCACTTCATGCTTAGGTCTTCATAACCATTTTCCCATAAAATGTATCCAAGTCAAATGTGCAGCCTTTCTTCTTACATCTTGGGGATTCTGAAGGTATAATATGTTAATAAAATTTGTAAAGCGCGTGGTTGCCCCAGCAACGGGGCTTCCCAGCGCTTCACACAGCAGACAAAGCATCATACACCAGAGAGAGACAGAAGGGGCACGAGAAAAACGAAGTGGCAAAGAACCATGTCTTAAGTGTTTTCCTGAGGCAGAGATTACTCTGTGTGTTCCTTAGTTCAGGGGGCAAAGTGTTCCAAAGGGCTGGGGCTAAAACCCGGAAAGAACGACCTCCTGATCTTTTCCATTTAAACCAAGGGATCACCACAAGGTTTAACTTGGCTGAGCAGAGCGCTCTCTTAGGAAGACAGGGTTGCATAAGACCAGAAAGAATAGGGGGACTCGAAGCATTCATAATATTGTGTGCAGTACTAAGGACTTTAAATTTAATATGTTTCACAGTAGGCGGCCAGTGGAGCTTGCGAAGGAGCCCACAGGTGGGACAGAACTTATGGAGGGAGAACAGTATTCTGGCCGCAGCATATTGGGCCAACTGCAGCCTCTTTAAGATTGATTCCTTGTCACCTAGGTACAGGATGTTACAGTAGTCAGTCATGACAGGATAAGTGATTGAATGATCAACTGTCAAATGTAAGGTTGGAAGAAACCGATAATGGGTTTAAGTCCTCTCAGAAGGCCAAAACAGGTGCCAGCAAGAGTACTCACTTGGGTCTCAAAGCTAAGAGAATCGTCCAACCAAATACCCCGTTTTTTTATCGATGGTTTAGGCGAGGGAGAGGGCCCCAGGCTTTCTGGTCACCAATGATCTCCTCAAGATTAGGTGAGCTTTTCAAAACACAAGATCTCAGTCTTACTGGAGTTAAGTTTCAGGCAATTATCATCCATCCAGCTGGCCTGTCAACATACAGCTCTGAAAGTTAACAATGTATTTGGAAGCATCAGCAGAGAAGGAGATTATAAGTTGGGTATCATCTGCATATGAAATGATGGACACCCCAAAGGGATTCACAATCTCAGCCAGAGGTCTGACCTATATGTCAAAAAGAGTAGGGCTCAATGAGAAGCCCTGAGGGACCCCATGCTCCAAGGGTCTGTGAGAGGATGAGCAGGGAGTAGAAATAGCCTGAAATGATCAGTGGTGAGGAAGGAGGCGAACCAGGACAGAGCCTTACCGCAGATGCCAATATCGCAAAGGCGCTTTAAAAGCACCTTATGTGAGACCGTATCAAAGGCAGCGCTCTAGTCCAAAAGAATAAGGGCCGAGGAGCCGCCTTCATCCGCCACTCTTTGGACTGTCTCTGTCACTGCCAGGAGAGCAGACTCCGAGCTGTGATCGGACCTAAAACCATTCTGGGATATGTCCAGAATGTGGTTGGCCTCCAAAATCTCTATCGGGAGATTATTGACATGTTTTTCCACAACCTTAGCTAAAAGAGGGAGCAGGAAAATGGGGCGATAGTTTTGAGGACTGGTTGGATCAAGAGACAGTTTTTTCAGTAGAGGAATCACTTTTGCCTGCTTCCAGGCCCGAGGGTCAGTGGCAGAGGACAAAGAAAGACTGATGACCTCTAAAATAACCTTGTGAAGTTTTATAACCATGTCAGGCTGAGGGGGTCGTCAGGAGAACCACATTTTACTAAAGTGCATAGGATCAATATAGAGAGCATGTCAAGGAGAGCCAATTCATTGAGTTCTGGCAATGGTAGAGGTTCCTCTGACCATCCAGGGCAGACCTCAGCATCGGCTATGGCCTGTGGCTGAAATTGGGCATAGATGACATTAATATTTTCCACAAAAAAAGTTAGCAATTTTATTGCAGTGGTCATTAGAAATCTCAACAGCCTCTGTAGTAGCTGGTTCCATTAAGCTGTTAATGATAGCAAAGATTTCTTTAGCAGAATTCTATTTAACATTTTATTAAAGAGGAACTTCACTCTAGTTTTCATTATCAATTTATGATACGCTTTAACTGCGTTCTTATAGTGTGCCTTTGCCCCTATGTCATAGGACTTTCTGCAGGTTTGCACAAGCATTTTGCCGCGCTTTTTATCTGCAACCAGCATTTCATTGAACCAGGGAGCGGAAGGCCTACTTCAGACCTGAACCTGGCAATAAGGTATGACATTGTCAAGAGCTGAGGTACACCAATCAAGAGCCCCATCAGCAGGGTGCAGTGTGGTGAGGAACATGGCGTCCGCCGTCTGAACGGCCGCAGGTGAACCTCCTCAGGCTCCTAATGGCGGTGGGATCCCGAGCCTCGGATGACCTCCCGTAACTACCCTCCACCGATGGAAGTATTTCCAAAAAACGGATTTTAGTTGAATTAGATTCCATACCTCTTCTTGGCCGCGGCGTCTCTATGAGGCTTTTCACTCTCCGCAATTGTTATGCGGGGGTGGTCCTTGCAGAGCCAGGCAGCAGTTGTGGCGGTTGACGCGCTAGTCTTTCCAGCTCCTCCAGGCTGTATTCGAGTCGGCGTTGGAGAGCGTGGACCAGCTGTACGGAATCCAGGCTGGAGGTGGGGGGTCGCCGCAAGTGAGTGGAGACGAAGCGAGCTTCTTCCCCTGTTGTTGTGCTGCACGGGAGCAAGAGCGTATATCCTGGAAATTGCCCATTCCTCCTCGGAGCAGGTAGGGGAGGCTGGGTTTCGGTGCAGTGTTTCAGTTGGTGTATTGCCCGATCGTGCTTTTTGGTGGGTGAACCGCTGCCGGCTGCTGCTGGGTTGGAAGGTGAGCTCTTGTGTCCCAACTTTGGAGAGGTTGTGCGGACTGCCGAGAAGGGCGGTATTCTCTGTGAGGCTTTTCCGGACTGTATGGAGAGGGGGCTGCACCTCAAGAGGGATTATCTCCCCCAAATTAACAAGATACTCATTGCGGGCAAGGGCGGCCTATTTGGCATCTAATAATTTAATTACTCACCCAATCTTACTACAGCGAGTATCCCCCCCAGTGGCAGAAGTTAAAATATCGGCAAAACAGAGTAAACAGCCGGGGGGCACTGGTTCACTTATAACTCCAGTGAAACCCAAATCCCTAAGAGGCAAGGTGAAAGTTCGGGATAAGAAAGCGGCTTGTACTAAATCTAAAATCACACCGTCACTGAAAACCTTTTATCAGGTTATGTCCCTTTCTTCAGCAAAAATACCGCCTCTGTTCTCTTCTCTCCCCGGAGTAGAAGGGGCTTCTGAAGCCATGTCCGGATCTAGCTCTGAGCCCATTCCTGTCTCCACTATGGTCTTGGCGATGTCTTCAGCACCCTCGTCCACTCTCATGACCTCAAACACGAAGACATCGGGGTTAATCAGTCTGAACATAATGGACTCCAGGATAAAACCACCCTGCAGAACTTTGTTGATCTAGCTAAATCCGCAGATAGAACAACTAGTTCGGAGCTGGAGGTACATTCGGCCATAATCCTTTCTAACAGATATTCTGTGTTAGGTCAACAAAAGGAGCCTGATTTAAAACTAGTTCCAGACCAGAGGGTGGAGTTGGGAAGAGCTCAGGATAGGCAAGAAAATCTTGAGAAGGTCGGGTCAGAGGCGAGCTGAAGGGTTGCGTAAGGGGCGGACGGAAGATCTTAGTGGCGCTTTTGATCTGTGTAGT
The DNA here is from genome assembly GCA_963921515.1 of Calotriton arnoldi. NCBI lineage: Eukaryota > Metazoa > Chordata > Amphibia > Caudata > Salamandridae > Calotriton > Calotriton arnoldi. The sequence continues at coordinate 5,123 of CAWUFW010022343.1, read as the reverse complement.
AAAAATATATCCCCATCCTCTGAAAACTCAGAATATATCTATATCGAACTCTCACTCTCTGGCAGATATTCTTTTGGCCTTGAAAGAGGAGATGGCAAGTAGATTTACTGTCTCAGAGGCAAATCAAGCAGAGCTGGCGAATAGGTTCTCAGTCTCTGAGGCAAATCAGGCGGCTATTCGATCTTCATGTGAGATACTTGCTAAGAAGCTGGATGAAGTTACTGCAAGAACTGAGGCAATCGAAGAGGAAATTCCTAGGATGAAAAGTGCAATTGAGTCCACTTCTTCTCAGCTGGAGGAATTAGCCATCCAAAACAAGGAGCTCAAAGATAATCTTGAAAGATTGGAGAACCATTCAAGAAAAAATAACTTGAAATTTTTAAATATCCCAGAAGCAATGGAGGGAGAGGACATAAAGGGTTTCTGATCTCATTACTGAAAGGTACAGTTCTTAAGAGTTTCCCCAATGTGGATTTAAATCATGAAATTCAGAGGGTGCATAGAGATCCCTTCAAAGGAATCCTGGTAGGCAGAAACCCCGAAAAATTCTCGTTAATTTTTTATCATATTCAATTAAAGAACAGATTCTCTCTGCAGCTCTTAAAGAAGGGGTCTTATCTTCTCCTCTCACTGACTTGTCTCCCTTTTCTTTCTCCATCAGATCCGACATCTCTCACATAACGGCTGAGAGACAGTGGGAACTGGGCAAAAGATTGGCAGAATTAAACAGCTTAGGGGCAAAGGCCCAACTAAGGTTCCCTGCCACATTGCGAGTTATGTGGAACAACCATATGCACATGATCCGGACGACAAATGAAGCAGATACACTCATAGCAAAATTCAGCTAGAGAAATAGGGAGGGTTGTAGGGTAGGGAAGTAGAGGTCATCCTGAGAACTGGGCTTCCTACCGCTAGTTTTCAGTAGTTACTATGTAATCTATACAGCCTTGAGGGGAAGGGCCCGAATAGGCGTTCGCCTATTGGAAGGTAGGGTTCCTCAGGGTAGTAGGGGACTGGGGGGTCATGGGGGTTCTGGGTGGGGGTTGAGCTGGGGGGGGAGCACAGGGTGAGGCACAGGGTGGGGGTAAATTGGTAAAAAATATTCCTCATCTCATAGGTTAAGTAAGGCAGATTTCGTTTTTTTGGCTTAGTTGGAGAATTCCTTCAAAACCTCGGTACAAGGTATTCAAGCTACGGAAAAGTAAAATGAAGGGGGCCGAAATATTCAATTTATCTCCTGGAACCTGAACGGCCTGAGATGTCCAAGGAGACAAAGATTGATTTTTAAATATTTAGAGCTGTCATCAGCTCAGGTATGTTTGTTGCAAGAAACTAATTTAAATAAATTGGAGTCTGAAACTATCTTTTCTAAAATTCCTTGGATACAATGTTATTGTCACTCTCAGCAATTATCAAATTTTCGCGGGGTGGCAATTTTGGTTAAGAAAGGAATTACTTGTAGGATAAAATCAGTCCAGACAGACCAAACAGGTAGATGGATCATTGCCCAGCTAGATTTTGAGGGGGAGGAGATGACTTGTTCATCTTTCTATGGCCCTAATACGGATGATCCATCCTTTCTGGTCAAGCTTCAGGACAACTTAATAATGGCAAATCCCCCTAATAATAGGAGGGGATTTTAATGTTCGGCTTGACCCGGTAAAGGACCGATCTAATTTGAGCCACGCTAAAGGGTCCCCGCAGTCTCGCAGGGTCATGAAAAACTTACTATCCAACATTAACTTGGTAGATTTATGGAGAGCCAAGATGGGGAGTTTAGATGGTTTTACATTTTATTCTAAAAAATATCATCACTCCTCTAGGATATATTATGTCCTGATAAATAGAGAGATCACAGATAATGTTGTTAGTATATCTGTACTCCCGAGTCACCTCTCGGACCATGCTCCTCTTTTGTTCTTATATTCTATGAATAACATCTCTCTACAGTCAAGGTGGACCTTGAACAGGATAATGTTATCTGATTCTGGAATCATTCAGGCAATTAAACAGTCTTCCCTGGAATTTTTTTCTTTTAATTTAGGCTCTACTACAATAGAGTTTATGTGGGATGCCTATAAAGCAAATTTGAGAGGGGCTCTACGTAGCCTAATAAGCTCCAAGAATAGGAGTAGAGCTTTAGAATTACAGACCCTGGAGGGCAGAATCTCTGCTCTTGAAGAAGAAAGGAGTCATACTCCTCAGGAGAGTCTAGGAAAACTGGCACAGATAGAGAAGAGACTCGAGGAGGTAAGGCAGGACCTAAGGATCCTTTTGGACCTGAAATGTAAGGCTCAGTGGCAAGTTCGTAATATGGAAAATTTTGAGTATGGGGAAAGAGCAGGGGCCTTATTGGCCTGGAAGGCAAGGATAGATCGGGCAAAAAACACTATTAATGAACTTATTATCGATAGTGTTGGAACTAAATCCAGCAAGCCCGCAGAAATGCAGAATTGCCTTTTGTCCCTCTTTTCGAATTTGTATAAGGAGAATATTGACCCCTCACAGGATTCAATAAGTTTGTGGTTAAGGGATAAGTTTTTACCTGCTCTTACAGAATCTGCCAGAGATCTTTTAGATTCACCCATATCCATGGAGGAGATCAGGGTTCAAATAAAGAGGGCAAAAAATAAGAAGGCGGCGGGCCTTGATGCCCTTCCTAATGAAGTTTACAAACTGTTACTTGACAAACTCCTGCCAATACTCCATACCTTATTCAATTCAGTCTATAGCTCTGCTGGGGTGATCCCCAGATCTTGGAAGGAGGCCACGATTGTTTTAATACTGAAGCCAGGTAAGGATCCCCTGATGGCTGACTCCTACCGTCCAATCTCCCTGCTGAATGCTGATTACAAGATTTTTATGAGTATTTTGGCAGGGAAATTGGCAAAATTGGCACCAAGCCTGATTAACATCGACCAGAAAGGCTTTATGGTCGGGAGAGTCCTCCAGGAACAAACACAATTACTTATTGGCAACATCGACCTTGCCAAAATTAGGGGGGATCCTCTGGCAGTAGTGGCCTTAGACGCCGCTAAGGCCTTTGATCGTGTGTGTTGGAGATATCTTTGGGGGTTGTTGGAGGTCATGGGTATGGGCCCAATCTTTGTGCAGACTTTAAAGAACTGTTATTCTGGGGCTTCGGCTAAGATCTTGCTAAATGGCTCCCTGACTCCAAGCTTTGCAATCCAGAGAGGGACAAGACAGGGGTGCCCTCTATCTCCCCTTCTATTTAATATCTACATTGAGCCCCTTGCCCAGGCGATTAGGCTGGATAACACCATAAGCCCTTTTAAATCGCAAAATTATCAGTGCAAAATCGCCTTGTACGCGGACGATGTAATAATCTACACTGGTGACCCTGATATCTCTATTCCGCGGCTTGAAACCTTGTTGAGGGAGTTTGGTTCGATCTCAGGATATCTCGCTAACTCGGCTAAAACCGAGGTTATGTGTTGGAACACAGTGTATAGTCAAGGCCCTATAAGTAGAGAATTTAGGTACTTAGGGATAAAAATTGTTAAGCATTTGATTGCAATTCCCCAGATTAATCTGATGAAAATCGAAAAAGATATTGACTATCTCTTTGCCAGGTGGAAAAACCTCCCCTTGACGATCTATGGGAGGGTCAACCTGGTAAAGATGTCAGTACTACCTAAATTAACTTTTCTTTTTAGTGCGGTGCCTCTTACTTTTCCTCAGAAAAATATCAGTAAGATTCAGGGCAAAATTGGTAGTTTTGTATGGGGACAGAAAAGTGCAAGGTTATCTTGGAAAAAATTAAGAAGGAAACTTTTAAAAGGTGGTTTGGCACTTCCAGATATTAATTGGTACTTACTGGTTTTTCAATTCAAGGGTATAAGGATGCTGTTGTCTACTCCTGAGGAAACTACGTGGGGTAGGCTTTTGGGCGAATTGGCCTTAGTAGAGGGTCGCAGTGGGCAAACGGGGTTCTTATACAAATTTGGGACACCCAGATTCTTTAAGCGTGTACGTCTTAAGGTTTTAAAAGCTGTTCTGATGACCTGGTACAAATTAAGACGTATTTGGGTTATTGGTTATTTCTCTGCCTTTGCACCAATTTGGGATTCCCCAGGGACCCCCCTTTGCTTGGGCGACAGTTTGGCGATTCCGATTAGAAGAGCTGGTTTGGAGAGGTGGTCGGATCTGGTGGACTCAGATGGGGTTCTCCCTTGGGAGATACTGCAAGATAAAATCGGTCCCTCTTTCTCCAGGTTCAAGTACCTCCAGTTAAGATCATGGCATGAGGCGGAAGCTCGAGAAACAGTAGGGAACTGGGAACTTGAGCAGCTATTTCAAGACTCACGCCCAAGGAAGAAAGAAATATCTTTGTGGTACTTGAGCCTTTTGGAAGCAGAGGATCACGAGGTTCCCTCTCAGTCATCGGTGTGGAATTCTTCCCCACTTGCCCAGGACATAGAAAATGTTTTCGAAATCTCTTTTAAGTTACTGTATAAATATATTAAGCCTGCTAGGCTAAAGAAAAATCATTTTTTGTTTTAAACAGGCTTTATTACACCCCGGCCAAAATAGCCAAATTTGCACCTGTTCCCACTCCAGTATGCCCGAGGTGTTCTTTTAGCAGGGCGGATGACATTCATATGTTTTTTGAATGCGCAGATTTAGGTCTATTTTGGAAAAATGTGGGGGACTCCTGACAGCCATTTTTCAAACACATATAGAGATGGATCTCCATCTGGTGATTTTTGGTGTAAATAACTATCTAAAAGGGCGGCTCCCACAGACCCATATTGGTTTGCTTCTCTACCTTGTGATTCTGGCTAGGAGGGAGATTTGTATTAGATGGAAAGATCCGTCTCCCCCAACAGAGAAAGCTGGCTAAAAGTGGCACTGCACATGGCCTGTTTAGAGCAAGAAGGGGTATTGGAAATTTGTGATAACATCTGGTCTCCCCTGTTAAGTTGGGGTCGCCACCTGCACCTGATAACCTGATAAGATCTCTGGCTTGGTGGGGCGTGTCCAATGATTACACCAGTCCTCAGGAACGAGAGGAAGGCCGTGGGGCTCCAGGCGAAAGCAGTAAGTCGAGGGGCGCCCAGCAATGCATAAGCCGACTTGTTAAAACTGCTAAAGTCTTTGGT